>JASJET010000417.1:0-60489 GCA_034092305.1 Diaprepes abbreviatus
AAATAAATTAAATAAATTAAATAAATTAAATAAATTAAATAAATTAATAAATTAAATAAATTAAATAAATTAAATAAATTAAATAAATTAAATAAATTAAATAAATTAAATAAATTAAATAAATTAAATAAATTAAATAAATTAAATAAATTAAATAAATTAAATAAATTAAATAAATTAAATAAATTAAATAAATTAAAAAAATTAAATAAATTAAAAAAATTAAAAAAATTAAAAAAATTAAAAAAATTAAAAAAATTAAAAAAATTAAATAAATTAAATAAATTAAATAAATTAAATAAATTAAATAAATTAAATAAATTAAATAAATTAAATAAATTAAATAAATTAAATAAATTAAATAAATTAAATAATTAAATAAATTAAATAAATTAAATAAATTAAATAAATTAAATAAATTAAATAAATTAAATAAATTAAATAAATTAAATAAATTAAATAAATTAAATAAATTAAATAATTAATAAATTAAATAAATTAAATAAATTAAATAAATTAAATAAATTAAATAAATTAAATAAATTAAATAAATTAAATAATTAAATAAATTAAATAAATTAAATAAATTAAATAAATTAAATAAATTAAATAAATTAAATAAATTAAATAATTAAATAAATTAAATAAATTAAATAAATTAAATAAATTAAATAAATTAAATAAATAAATAAATTAAATAAATTAAATAAATTAAATAAATTAAATAAATTAAATAAATTAAATAAATTAAATAAATTAAATAAATTAAATAAATTAAATAAATTAAATAAATTAAATAAATTAAATAAATTAAATAAATTAAATAAATTAAATAAATTAAATAAATTAAATAAATTAAATAAATTAAATAAATTAAATAAATTAAATAAATTAAATAAATTAATAAATTAAATAAATTAAATAAATTAAATAAATTAAATAAATTAAATAAATTAAATAAATTAAATAAATTAAATAAATTAAATAAATTAAATAAATTAAATAAATTAAATAAATTAAATAAATTAAATAAATTAAATAAATTAAATAAATTAAATAAATTAAATAAATTAAATAAATTAAATAAATTAAATAAATTAAATAAATTAAATAAATTAAATAAATTAAATAAATTAAATAAATTAAATAAATTAAATAAATTAAATAAATTAAATAAATTAAATAAATTAAATAAATTAAATAAATTAATAAATTAAATAAATTAAATAAATTAAATAAATTAAATAAATTAAATAAATTAAATAAATTAAATAAATTAAATAATTAAATAAATTAAATAAATTAAATAAATTAAATAAATTAAATAAATTAAATAAATTAAATAAATTAAATAAATTAAATAAATTAAATAAATTAAATAAATTTAATAAATTAAATAAATTAAATAAATTTAATAAATTAAATAAATTAAATAAATTAAATAAATTAAATAAATTAAATAAATTAAATAAATTAAATAAATTAAATAAATTAAATAAATTAAATAAATTAAATAAATTAAATAAATTAAATAAATTAAATAAATTAAATAAATTAAATAAATTAAATAAATTAAATAAATTAAATAAATTAAATAAATTAAATAAATTAAATAAATTAAATAAATTAAACAAATTAAATAAATTAAACAAATTAAACAAATTAAACAAATTAAAAAAATTAAATAAATTAAATAAATTAAATAAATTAAATAAATTATATAAATTAAATAAATTAAATAAATTAAATAAATTAAATAAATTAAATAAATTAAATAAATTAAATAAATTAAATAAATTAAATAAATTAAATAAATTAAATAAATTAAATAAATTAAATAAATTAAATAAATTAAATAAATTAAATAAATTAAATAAGTTAAATGAAATGAAAATAAATTAAATAAATTAAATAAATTAAATAAATTAAATAAATTAAATAAATTAAATAAATTAAATAAATTAAATAAATTAAATAAATTAAATAAATTAAATAAATTAAATAAATTAATAAATTAAATAAATTAAATTAATTAAATAAATTAAATAAATTAAATAAATTAAATAAATTAAATAAATTAAATAAATTAAATAAATTAAAAAATTTAAATAAGTTAAATAAATTAAATAAATTAAATAAATTAAATAAATTAAATAAATTAAATAAATTAAATAAATTAAATAAATTAAATAAATTAAATAAATTAAATAAATTAAATAAATTAAATAAATTAAATAAATTAAATAAATTAAATAAATTAAATAAATTAAATAAATTAAATAAATTAAATAAATTAAATAAATTAAATAAATTAAATAAATTAAATAAATTAAATAAATTAAATAAATTAAATAAATTAAATATATTAAATAAATTAAATAAATTAAATAAATTAAATAAATTAAATAAATTAAATAAATTAAATAAATTAAATAAATTAAATACATTAAATAAATTAAATAAATTAAATAAATTAAATAAATTAAATAAATTAAATAAATTAAATAAATTAAATAAATTAAATAAATTAAATAAATTAAATAAATTAAATAAATTAAATAAATTAAATAAATTAAATAAATTAAATAAATTAAATAAATTAAATAAATTAAATAAATTAAATAAATTAAATAAATTAAATAAATTAAATAAATTAAATAAATTAAATAAATTAAATACATTAAATAAATTAAATAAATTAAATAAATTAAATAAATTAAATAAATAGAATAAATTAAATAAATTAAATAAATTAAATAAATTAAATAAATTAAATAAATTAAATAAGTTAAATAAATTAAATATTTTAAATAAATTAAATAAATTAAAAATATTAAATAAATTTATTTAATATAGTTTCTTTAATTTATTTAATTTATTTATTTTTTTAATTTTTTTAATTTATTTAATTTACTTAATTTATTTAATTTGTTTAATTTGTTTAATTATTTAATTTATTTAATTTATTTAATTTATTTAATTTATTTAATTTATTTAATTTATTTAATTTATTTAATTTATTTAATTTATTTAATTTATTTAATTTATTTAATTTATTTAATTTATTTAATTTATTTAATTTATTTAATTTATTTAATTTATTTAATTTATTAATTTATTTAATTTATTTAATTTATTTAATTTATTTAATTTATTTAATTTATTTAATTTATTTAATTTATTTAATTTATTTAATTTATTTAATTTATTTAATTTATTTAATTTATTTAATTTATTTAATTTATTTAATTTATTTAATTTATTTAATTTATTTAATTTATTTAATTTATTTAATTTATTTAATTTATTTAATTTATTTAATTTATTTAATTTATTTAATTTATTTATTTTATTTAATTTATTAAATTTATTTAATTTAATAAATTTATTTAATTTATTTAATTTAATAAATTTATTTAATTTATTTAATTTACTAAATTTATTTAATTTATTTAATTTACTAAATTTATTTAATTTACTAAATTTATTTAATTTATTTAATTTACTAAATTTATTTAATTTATTTAATTTACTAAATTTATTTAATTTATTTAATTTACTAAATTTATTTAATTTATTTAATTTACTAAATTTATTTAATTTACTAAATTTATTTAATTTATTTAATTTACTAAATTTATTTAATTTATTTAATTTACTAAATTTATTTAATTTATTTAATTTACTAAATTTATTTAATTTATTTAATTTACTAAATTTATTTAATTTATTTAATTTACTAAATTTATTTAATTTATTTAATTTACTAAATTTATTTAATTTATTTAATTTACTAAATTTATTTAATTTATTTAATTCACTAAATTTATTTAATTTATTTAATTCACTAAATTTATTTAATTTATTTAATTTACTAAATTTATTTAATTTATTTAATTTACTAAATTTATTTAATTTACTAAATTTATTTAATTTATTTAATTTACTAAATTTATTTAATTTATTTAATTTACTAAATTTATTTAATTTATTTAATTTACTAAATTTATTTAATTTATTTAATTTACTAAATTTTATTTAATTTATTTTAATTTACTAAATTTATTTAATTTATTTAATTTACTAAATTTATTTAATTTATTTAATTTACTAAATTTATTTAATTTATTTAATTTATTTAATTTATTTAATTTATTTAATTTATTTAATTTATTTATTTATTTAAATTATTTAATTTATTTAATTTACTAAATTTATTTAATTTATTTAATTTATTTAATTTATTTAATTTATTTAATTTATTTAATTTATTTAATTTATTTAATTTATTTAATTTATTTAATTTATTTAATTTACTTAATTTATTTAATTTATTTAATTTATTTAATTTATTTAATATTTAATTTATTTAATTTATTTAATTTATTTAATTTATTTCATTTATTTGATTTATTTAATTTATTTAATTTATTTGATTTATTTAATTTATTTAATTTATTTAATTTATTTAATTTATTTAATTTATTTAATTTATTTAATTTATTTAATTTATTTAATTTATTTAATTTATTTAATTTATTTAATTTATTTAATTTATTTAATTTATTTAATTTATTTAATTTATTTAATTTATTTAATTTATTTAATTTATTTAATTTATTTAATTTATTTAATTTATTTAATTTATTTAATTTATTTAATTTATTTAATTTATTTAATTTATTTAATTTATTTAATTTATTTAATTTATTTAATTTATTTAATTTATTTAATTTATTTAATTTATTTAATTTATTTAATTTATTTAATTTATTTAATTTAATTAATTTATTTAATTTATTTAATTTATTTAATTTATTTAATTTATTTAATTTATTTAATTTATTTAATTTATTTAATTTATTTAATTTATTTAATTTATTTAATTTATTTAATTTATTTAATTTATTTAATTTATTTAATTTATTTAATTTATTTAATTTATTTAATTTATTAATTTATTTAATTTATTTAATTTATTTAATTTATTTAATTTATTTAATTTATTTAATTTATTTAATTTATTTAATTTATTTAATTTATTTAATTTATTTAATTTATTTAATTTATTTAATTTATTTAATTTATTTAATTTATTTAATTTATTTAATTTATTTAATTTATTTAATTTATTTAATTTATTTAATTTATTTAATTTATTTAATTTATTTAATTTATTTAATTTATTTAATTTATTTAATTTATTTAATTTATTTAATTTATTTAATTTATTTAATTTATTTAATTTATTTAATTTATTTAATTTATTTAATTTATTTAATTTATTTAATTTATTTAATTTATTTAATTTATTTAATTTATTTAATTTATTTAATTTATTTAATTTATTTAATTTATTTAATTTATTTAATTTATTTAATTTATTTAATTTATTTAATTTATTTAATTTATTTAATTTATTTAATTTATTTAATTTATTTAATTTATTTAATTTATTTAATTTATTTAATTTATTTAATTTATTTAATTTATTTAATTTATTTAATTTATTTAATTTATTTAATTTATTTAATTTATTTAATTTATTTAATTTATTTAATTTATTTAATTTATTTAATTTATTTAATTTATTTAATTTATTTAATTTATTTAATTTATTTAATTTATTTAATTTATTTAATTTATTTAATTTATTTAATTTATTTAATTTATTTAATTAATTTAATTTATTTAATTTATTTAATTTATTTAATTTATTTAATTTATTTAATTTATTTAATTTATTTAATTTATTTAATTTATTTAATTTATTTAATTTATTTAATTTATTTAATTTATTTAATTTATTTAATTTATTTAATTTATTTAATTTATTTAATTTATTTAATTTATTTAATTTATTTAATTTATTTAATTTATTTAATTTATTTAATTTATTTAATTTATTTAATTTATTTAATTTATTTAATTTATTTAATTTATTTTATTTATTTTATTTATTTTATTTATTTAATTTATTTAATTTATTTATTTTATTTAATTTATTTAATTTGTTTAATTTGTTTAATTTATTTAATTTGTTGTACTTCTAGTTTGTGGGGTTTAGTTTTTATAATTTCTAATAAATTTCTTCATCACGACGACGAAAACCATTGAAAGTTTTAATTTTCTATTATGTCCCGAACGTCGAAATTTTTTTCCCACGCAAGGTGCCCAAGTGACTACTAGGATTTTTGGAGATTTCCAAAATCTCCCAAAATAATGCATTTCTTGAAGTATATAATTACAAACGGTCCATTTTTACCTTTGTGTCTCTAATCAAAGTTAAGAATCTTTTTATTCTAATACGGAAACCAAGAAATGTCGCCTACTTAAGAAGAAATAAGGATACAAATTTTAAATTCAATGATTATTTCTTATTTTTCTGTTGTAATTTCGTTGTTTTCCTAGTGATGTTAAAACAGGAGTATTAAAAATACAAAATTTTTAAATATTACGTAAAATAATACAAATCATTTTCGAGATCTTTTCGTATTTCCCCGAAAAATGGTTTTTGAAAAGTAAATTAACAAAAACGGACCAATTTTGTCTTTTAATCTCTAATCTCTATTAAAAATCTTGTACTTTTACTACAAAAAGCAAGATATCCTGTAATTTGATTTCAAATAAGAACAAAATGTGTGATTTCACTGATTAATTCGGATTTTGTGATATAAATATCTTGTTTTCAAAGAAAGTTAGAATAGAAGTGTCGAAAACGCAGCAATCTTAAATATGTCAAATTTTAATGGATTATACAAAAATTTATTTATTTCCTGATGTTCTCATATTAACAGATTTCTTTGAAGATTTTCGAAATGTGTCGCTAAACATATAAAATTAGATCTCGCACAATACTTTACATCTCCCGGTTTAAGTAGGGATGCAATGTTACGATTCACAAAAGTTAAATTAGAATTCTAACTGATATTAACATGTTATATATTTTTTTTAAAAACAATAAAAATGGCCCATTATTGACTTTCAGTCTCTAATCTATGTATAACGTCTTGTGGTTCTCCTACAAAATCCAAGAAATCCATGTACATTTATTCCAAATTAGAACAAAATGTATGACTTCACTGATTATTTCATATTTTGTGATTTAATCATCTTGTTTTTCTAGAAAAGCTGGTATAGGAGTATCGAAAATGTAGAATATTTAAATAATATACAAAATAATACCAATAATCTTAGAGATCGTTTCGTATTTCCTTGAATAGTTAATTTCGGGATTGATATTGACACAAACGGCCCATTTTGGACTTTCCGACTTTAGTCTAAAGTTCAGAACCCTGTTCTTCTTCCACAAAAATCAAGAAATGCAAGTAAATTTAGTCCAAATTAGCACAAAACTGCTAAATTTAGTGATTATTTCGTATTTTGTGCTGTAATTCTTTTGTTCTCCTAGAAAAGTTATAGAAATATCGAAAAGGAAGAAAAAGTTATTATCGAAATATCGAAAGGCAGGATTTTTTAATATTATACCAAATAAAACATAATCTTAGAAATCTTCTCGTATTCCTCTGCGAAATAGGTTTCGGAAAGTAAATTAATACAAATGGCCCATTTTTGTCATTCAGTCTACAATCTAAGTTCAGAATCTTGAAGTTCTAATACAAAGACCAAGAAATGCGACCTAATTTAGTCGAAATAAGAACAAAAACTTTAATTCAATTAATTTTCCGTATTTAAAGTTGTAATTTCCTTATTTTCCAAGAGAACTTATAAAGAAGTATCAAAACTGCAAGGTTTTTGAATAATATACAAAATCATGCTCTCAATATTAGAGATTTATTCATATTTCAATGAGAAATGGGTTTTAGAACTTAAGTTAGTAAAAACGACCTATTTTGGACTTTCAATCTCTAATCTAAAGTAAATTGTATCCAAATTAGAACAAAATGTCTATATTCAATGATTTCTTCGTGTTCTGTGCTGTAATCTCATTTTTATCCATTTTTAAGGGAAATACGAATGTATCTCCGAGATAACAAGTTTTATTTAGGGTAACATATTAAAAAACCTGCATTTTCGATTCTTTTATAACAAAAGTTATAACAACTTCTCCATTAAAATTAGGAAATACGAAAAAATCGTCGAATTTAGGTGCTTTATGATTATTTCGAAAGAATTAAGCTCCATTCTTGGTTTTCATAGTAGAAGTACTAAATCCTGAACTTAGATTATTGACAGAAAGTCAAAAAGTGCCATTTGTGGTAACTACCATTCCGAGACATATTTTTCAGGAAAATACGGAAAGATCTTTAAGATAATTATTTTAATTTTCTAAAATATTTGAGAATTCTGCATTTTCGATACTTCTGTAATAATCTTTCTAGGAAAACAAAGGCAATTACAGCTCAGAATTGGAAATAATCATTAAATTCACGTATTTGATTCTAATTTGAACTTATTTTCCATACATTTCTTGGATTTTGAAGTAGAAGTGCAAGATTCTGAACTTAGATTATAGGCAGAAAATCAAAAATGGACCATTTATGTAAATCAACTTCCCAAAATTTATTTTTCAGGAAAATACGATATTATCTCGGAGATTATTGGTTTAGTTTTTGAAGAAATTTAAGAATCTTGCACAATCGATATTTCCAGTGGTTTTGGAGATCTTTTCGTATTTCCCTGAAAAATAAGTTTCCGGATGTAAATTATCACACATGGCCCATCTTCGGCTTTAATTCTCCAATCTAAGTTTGGAATCTTTTAGTTCTCATAAAAATCCAAGAATTGCTAGTAAGTGGAGTTTAAATTAGAGCCAAACATCCAAATTCAATTATTATTTCGTAAATTATTTTACAAAATTAGACCTGTAATTACAGAGATCTTTCCGTATTTTCCTGAAAAATTAGTTTCCGGATGTAAATTATCACAATTAGCCGATTTTCGAATTTCATTCTCCAATCTAAGTTTGGAATCTTGTACTTCTCATATAAAATCCAAGAAATGCTAGTAAGTTAAGTTTAAATTTGAGCCAAACGGCTAAATTCAATGATTATTTCGTATTTCCATATTTTCCTAGTGATGTTATAACGAAAGAATCGAAAATGGGGATTTTTTAGAATACTACTCTTAATAAATCAAATATTCTTGGAGATATTTTCGTATTTCCCTTAAAAATGCATTACAAGGAGATTACGATACAATATACGAAGAAATCATAGAATTTAGACCTTTTGTTCCAATTTGAGCTTAATTTACCCTAAACTATTAACTAAATGGGTCGTTCTTTTTATCTTAGGCTCCAAAAGACATTTTATAGGGAAATATGAATAGATCTCTAAGATAAATAGAATTTTTTTGCATGAAATCTTACATTTTTCATACTTCTTTAATACGTTGTATTGGAAAACTCAATATACTTGCATTTCTTGAAAATGCAGGATTAATTATATATTATAGAAAATAATAATAATAATCTTAGAGTTCCTTTTGTATTTCCTTGAAAAATAAATTTCGGGATGTAAATTAACCCAAATGATCCATTTTGAGCTCTCTATCTCTAATCTGAGTTCACAATCTTGTACTTCTACTACAAAAACCAAGAAATGTTTTCCAAGACAACGTATAAAGAAGTGTCAAAAATGCAAGAGTTCATGCAAAATAATACTACTAATCTTCGAGATCTATTCATATTTCCCTAAAAAATGAGTTTTGAAGCGTAAGTTAATAAAAACGACCCATTTAGTCTAAATTGAGCTCAAATTAGAACGAAAAGTCTAAATTCAATGATTCCTTCGTATTTTGTGCCGTAATCTCCTTGTATTCCATTTTTAAGGCAAATACGAAAATTACTCCAAGCATATTAATTTTATTTAGAGTAGTATTCTAAAAATCCTCCATTTTCGATTCATTCGTTATAATATCTCTAGGAAAATATGGAAATTCGAAATATACTTTGAATTTAGATGTTTGGCTCTAATTTAAACCCAACTTACCAGCATTTCTCGGATTTTATATGAGAAGTACAAGATTCCAAACTTAGATTGGAGAAGGAGATCCGAAAATGGGTTATTTGTAATAATTTACACCACGAAACTTATTTTTCAGGGAAATACGGAAAGATCTCTAAAATTCCTGATCTAATTTTGCAAAATAATTAAGAATCCTGCATTATCAATACTTCTTACTAACTTTTCTGGGAAAACAAGGGAATTACAGTACAAGATGGAAAATATTCTATGAATTCAAAAATTTTGTTCAAATCTTGATTCAGTTCATTTGCATTACTTGTGTTTTGTAAGAGAAGTACAAGACTCTGGAATTAGATTATAGACGGAAAGACGAAAATAGGCTAATTTTATTAATTTACTCCCCAAAACTGATTGATTCAGAGAATTAGAGACTATATCTAAGATTATTGGTTTAATTGTATAAGATATTTATAAATTCTTCATTTTCAGTAGATATTCGCTATCTATATTCCCATCCCATGGAAGTATAATATTTCCATTTAAAAAAATTGCATTTCTGTACACTTTTTAACTAAAAAAATATCCTTCTAAAAACGTCTAATCCTTTATTTAGTTTAATGTCCGTGTCCAATGAGGCGGGTGATATTCAATATCCAACGGGTTGATATGGAGGGTCTTCTACGTAGGTTCTGACCGGTGCGCCAAGAAACACGGCAATTTTTCCAACATCTATTTAGTTTTATTTCATATAATATTTAAAAGTCATGAATTTTTGGTACTCCTCTTGTAACTTTACTGGGAAAACAAAGAAATTGCAACAACAAGAAAGAAATAATCATTGAATTTAAAATTTTTGTTCGTATTTCTTCTAAACTATGTGGCCCTTCTTGGTTTTAATATTAGAATTACAAGTGTCTGATTTTAGATTATAGACAGAAAGTCAAAAATGGACCGTTTGTATTAATATACTTCAAGAAATGTTCTTTTTTGGGAAGTTTTGTAAATCTCGGCACATTTTTGACTTTCTCCGAAAGTAGTGTAAGATTTGACTTCTAGAACACCCTCAGGCTATATATTAATTTACAAATAATGGTAATTATTATTCAATGTGTGTATCAAATTAAGGTCTAAATTGTCAGTTAAATTTATTGCGGAACTGTAAGTGTGTGTTATGTGTGTAACAAGTTGTTGTTAAACAGGGTGATATAAAAAAGCTAGTACATGAAATTAATTACTGGTCGGGAACTCCGCGTGTGGGGTGGGTCGGATTTTGTAAGAAAAGTACTAGATTCTGGAACTAGATTAGACACAGAAAGACGAAAATTATATAATTCAAGAAATGCATTATTTTGGGAGATTTTGGAAATCTCCAAAAATCCTAGTAGTCACTTGGCCACCTTGCGTGGGAAAAAAATTTCGACGTTCGGGACATAATAGAAAATTAAAACTTTCAATGGTTTTCGTCGTTGTGATGAAGAAATTTATTAGAAATTATAAAAATTAAACCCACAAACTAGAAGTACAATAAATTAAATAAATTAAATAAACTAAATAAATTAAATAAATTAAATAAATTAAATAAATTAAATAAATTAAATAAATTAAATAAATTAAATAAACTAAATAAACTAAATAAATTAAATAAATTAAATAAACTAAATAAACTAAATAAACTAAATAAACTAAATAAACTAAATAAACTAAATAAACTAAATAAATTAAATAAACTAAATAAATTAAATAAATTAAATAAATTAAATAAATTAAATAAATTAAATAAATTAAATAAATTAAATAAATTAAATAAATTAAATAAATTAAATAAATTAAATAAATTAAATAAATTAAATAAATTAAATAAATTAAATAAATTAAATAAATTAAATAAATTAAATAAATTAAATAAATTAAATAAATTAAATAAATTAAATAAATTAAATAAATTAAATAAATTAAATAAATTAAATAAATTAAATAAATTAAATAAATTAAATAAATTAAATAAATTAAATAAATTAAAAAATTTAAATAAGTTAAATAAATTAAATAACTTAAATAAATTAAATAAATTAAATAAATTAAATAAATTAAATAAATTAAATAAATTAAATAAATTAAATAAATTAAATAAATTAAATAAATTAAATAAATTAAATAAATTAAATAAATTAAATAAATTAAATAAATTAAATAAATTAAATAAATTAAATAAATTAAATAAATTAAATAAATTAAATAAATTAAATAAATTAAATAAATTAAATAAATTAAATAAATTAAATAAATTAAATAAATTAAATAAATTAAATAAATTAAATAAATTAAATAAATTAAATAAATTAAATAAATTAAATAAATTAAATAAATTAAATAAATTAAATAAATTAAATAAATTAAATAAATTAAATAAATTAAATAAATTAAATAAATTAAATAAATTAAATAAATTAAATAAATTAAATAAATTAAATAAATTAAATAAATTAAATAAATTAAATAAATTAAATAAATTAAATAAATTAA
The DNA here is from genome assembly GCA_034092305.1 of Diaprepes abbreviatus. Lineage (NCBI taxonomy): Eukaryota > Metazoa > Arthropoda > Insecta > Coleoptera > Curculionidae > Diaprepes > Diaprepes abbreviatus. The sequence goes on from JASJET010000417.1 coordinate 12,453, forward strand.
ATAAATTTAGTAAATTAAATAAATTAAATAAATTAAACAAACTAAATAAGTTAAATAAATTAAATAAATTAAATAAACTATATTAAATAAATTTATTTAATATTTTTAATTTATTTAATTTATTTAAAATATTTAATTTATTTAACTTATTTGATTTATTTAATTTAATTTATTTAATTTATTTAATTTATTTAATTTATTTAATTTATTTAATTTATTTAATTTATTTAATTTATTTAATTTATTTAATTTATTTAATTTATTTAATTTATTTAATTTATTTAATTTATTTAATTTATTTAATTTATTTAATTTATTTAATTTATTTAATTTATTTAATTTATTTAATTTTTTAATTTATTTAATTTATTTAATTTATTTAATTTATTTAATTTATTTAATTTATTTAATTTATTTAATTTATTTAATTTATTTAATTTATTTAATTTATTTAATTTATTTAATTTATTTAATTTATTTAATTTATTTAATTTATTTAATTTATTTAATTTATTTAATTTATTTAATTTATTTAATTTATTTAATTTATTTAATTTATTTAATTTATTTAATTTATTTAATTTATTTAATTTATTTAATTTATTTAATTTATTTAATTTATTTAATTTATTTAATTTATTTAATTTATTTAATTTATTTAATTTATTTAATTTATTTAATTTATTTAATTTATTTAATTTATTTAATTTATTTAATTTATTTAATTTATTTAATTTATTTAATTTATTTAATTTATTTAATTTATTTAATTTATTTAATTTATTTAATTTATTTAATTTATTTAATTTATTTAATTTATTTAATTTATTTAATTTATTTAATTTATTTAATTTATTTAATTTATTAATTTATTTAATTTATTTAATTTATTTAATTTATTTAATTAATTTAATTTATTCAATTTATTTAATTTATTCAATTTATTTAATTTACTTAATTTATTTTATTTATTTTATTTATTTTATTTATTTTATTTATTTTATTTATTTTATTTATTTTATTTAATTTATTTAATTTATTTAATTTATTTAATTTATTTAATTTATTTAGTTTATTTAATTTATTTAATTTATTTAATTTATTTAATTTATTTAATTTATTTAATTTATTTAATTTATTTAATTTATTTAATTTATTTAATTTATTTAATTTATTTAATTTATTTAATTTATTTAATTTATTTAATTTATTTAATTTATTTAATTTATTTAATTTATTTAATTTATTTAATTTATTTAATTTATTTAATTTATTTAATTTATTTAATTTATTTAATTTATTTAATTTATTTAATTTATTTAATTTATTTAATTTATTTAATTTATTTAATTTATTTAATTTATTTAATTTATTTAATTTATTTAATTTATTTAATTTATTTAATTTATTTAATTTATTTAATTTATTTAATTTATTTAATTTATTTAATTTATTTAATTTATTTAATTTATTTAATTTATTTAATTTATTTAATTTATTTAATTTATTTAATTTATTTAATTTATTTAATTATTTAATTTATTTAATTTATTTAATTTATTTAATTTATTTAATTTATTTATTTAATTTATTTAATTTATTTAATTTATTTAATTATTTAATTTATTTAATTTATTTAATTTATTTAATTTATTTAATTTATTTAATTTATTTAATTTATTTAATTTATTTAATTTATTTAATTTATTTAATTTATTTAATTTATTTAATTTATTTAATTTATTTAATTTATTTAATTTATTTAATTTATTTAATTTATTTAATTTATTTAATTTATTTAATTTATTTAATTTATTTAATTTATTTAATTTATTTAATTTATTTAATTTATTTAATTTATTTAATTTATTTAATTTATTTAATTTATTTAATTTATTTAATTTATTTAATTTATTTAATTTATTTAATTTATTTAATTTATTTAATTTATTTAATTTATTTAATTTATTTAATTTATTTAATTTATTTAATTTATTTAATTTATTTAATTTATTTAATTTATTTAATTTATTTAATTTATTTAATTTATTTAATTTATTTAATTTATTTAATTTATTTAATTTATTTAATTTATTTAATTTATTTAATTTATTTAATTTATTTAATTTATTTAATTTATTTAATTTATTTAATTTATTTATTTTATTTATTTTATTTAATTTATTTAATTTATTTAATTTATTTAATTTATTTAATTTATTTAATTTATTTAATTTATTTAATTTATTTAATTTATTTAATTTATTTAATTTATTTAATTTATTTAATTTATTTAATTTATTTAATTTATTTAATTTATTTAATTTATTTAATTTATTTAATTTATTTAATTTATTTAATTTATTTAATTTATTTAATTTATTTAATTTATTTAATTTATTTAATTTATTTAATTTATTTAATTTATTTAGTTTATTTAGTTTATTTAGTTTATTTAGTTTATTTAGTTTATTTAGTTTATTTAGTTTATTTATTTTATTTAGTTTATTTAGTTTATTTAGTTTATTTATTTTATTTAGTTTATTTAGTTTATTTAGTTTTTTTAATTTATTTAGTTTATTTAGTTTATTTAGTTTATTTAGTTTATTTAGTTTATTTAGTTTATTTAGTTTATTTAGTTTATTTAGTTTATTTAGTTTATTTAGTTTATTTAGTTTATTTAGTTTATTTAGTTTATTTAGTTTATTTAGTTTATTTAGTTTATTTAGTTTATTTAGTTTATTTAGTTTATTTAGTTTATTTAGTTTATTTAGTTTATTTAGTTTATTTAGTTTATTTAGTTTATTTAGTTTATTTAGTTTATTTAGTTTATTTAGTTTATTTAATTTATTTAATTTATTGTACTTCTAGTTTGTGGGTTTAATTTTTATAATTTCTAATAAATTTCTTCATCACAACGACGAAAACCATTGAAAGTTTTAATTTTCTATTATGTCCCGAACGTCGAAATTTTTTTCCCACGCAAGGTGGCCAAGTGACTACTAGGATTTTTGGAGATTTCCAAAATCTCCCAAAATAATGCATTTCTTGAATTATATAATTTTCGTCTTTCTGTGTCTAATCTAGTTCCAGAATCTAGTACTTTTCTTACAAAATTCGACCCACCCCACACGCGGAGTTCCCGACCAGTAATTAATTTCATGTACTAGCTTTTTTATATCACCCTGTATAACAACAACTTGTTACACACATAACACACACTTACAGTTCCGCAATAAATTTAACTGACAATTTAGACCTTAATTTGATACACACATTGAATAATAATTACCATTATTTGTAAATTAATATATAGCCTGAGGGTGTTCTAGAAGTCAAATCTTACACTACTTTCGGAGAAAGTCAAAAATGTGCCGAGATTTACAAAACTTCCCAAAAAAGAACATTTCTTGAAGTATATTAATACAAACGGTCCATTTTTGACTTTCTGTCTATAATCTAAAATCAGACACTTGTAATTCTAATATTAAAACCAAGAAGGGCCACATAGTTTAGAAGAAATACGAACAAAAATTTTAAATTCAATGATTATTTCTTTATTGTTGTTGCAATTTCTTTGTTTTCCTAGTAAAGTTACAAGAGGAGTACCAAAAATTCATGACTTTTATATGAAATAAAACTAAATAGATGTTGGAAAAATTGCCGTGTTTCTTGGCGCACCGGTCAGAACCTACGTAGAAGACCCTCCATATCAACCCTTAAATAAATTAAACAAATTAAACAAATTAAATAAATTAAATAAATTAAATAAATTAAATAAATTAAACAAATTAAATAAATTAAATAAATTAAATAAATTAAATAAATTAAATAAATTAAATAAATTAAATAAATTAAATAAATTAAATAATAAAATAAATAAAATAAATTAAATAAATTAAATAAATTAAATAAATTAAATAAATTAAATAAATTAAATAAATTAAATAAATTAAATAAATTAAATAAATTAAATAAATTAAATAAATTAAATAAATTAAATAAATTAAATAAATTAAATAAATTAAATAAATTAAATAAATTAAATAAATTAAATAAATTAAATAAATTAAATAAATTAAATAAATTAAATAAATTAAATAAATTAAATAAATTAAATAAATTAAATAAATTAAATAAATTAAATAAATTAAATAAATTAAATAAATTAAATAAATTAAATAAATTAAATAAATTAAATAAATTAAATAAATTAAATAAATTAAATAAATTAAATAAATTAAATAAATTAAATAAATTAAATAAATTAAATAAATTAAATAAATTAAATAAATTAAATAAATTAAATAAATTAAATAAATTAAATAAATTAAATAAATTAAATAAATTAAATAAATTAAATAAATTAAATAAATTAAATAAATTAAATAAATTAAATAAATTAAATAAATTAAATAAATTAAATAAATTAAATAAATTAAATAAATTAAATAAATTAAATAAATTAAATAAATTAAATAAATTAAATAAATTAAATAATTAAATAAATTAAATAAATTAAATAAATTAAATAAATTAAATAAATTAAATAAATTAAATAAATTAAATAAATTAAATAAATTAAATAAATTAAATAAATTAAATAAATTAAATAAATTAAATAAATTAAATAAATTAAATAAATTAAATAAATTAAATAAATTAAATAAATTAAATAAAATAAATAAATTAAATAAATAAATTAAATAAATTAAATAAATTAAATAAATTAAATAAATTAAATAAATTAAATAAATTAAATAAATTAAATAAATTAAATAAATTAAATAAATTAAATAAATTAAATAAATTAAATAAATTAAATAAATTAAATAAATTAAATAAATTAAATAAATTAAATAAATTAAATAAATTAAATAAATTAAATAAATTAAATAAATTAAATAAATTAAATAAATTAAATAAATTAAATAAATTAAATAAATTAAATAAATTAAATAAATTAAATAAATTAAATAAATTAAATAAATTAAATAAATTAAATAAATTAAATAAATTAAATAAATTAAATAAATTAAATAAATTAAATAAATTAAATAAATTAAATAAATTAAATAAATTAAATAAATTAAATAAATTAAATAAATTAAATAAATTAAATAAATTAAATAAATTAAATAAATTAAATAAATTAAATAAATTAAATAATTAAATAAATTAAATAAATTAAATAAATTAAATAAATTAAATAAATTAAATAAATTAAATAAATTAAATAAATTAAATAAATTAAATAAATTAAATAAATTAAATAAATTAAATAAATTAAATAAATTAAATAAATTAAATAAATTAAATAAATTAAATAAATTAAATAAATTAAATAAATTAAATAAATTAAATAAATTAAATAAATTAAATAAATTAAATAAATTAAATAAATTAAATAAATTAAATAAATTAAATAAATTAAATAAATTAAATAAATTAAATAAATTAACTAAATTAAATAAATTAAATAAATTAAATAAATTAAATAAATTAAATAAATTAAATAAATTAAATAAATTAAATAAATTAAATAAATTAAATAAATTAAATAAACTAAATAAACTAAATAAACTAAATAAACTAAATAAACTAAATAAACTAAATAAATTAAATAAATTAAATAAATTAAATAAATTAAATAAATTAAATAAATTAAATAAATTAAATAAATTAAATAAATTAAATAAATTAAATAAATTAAATAAATTAAATAAATTAAATAAATTAAATAAATTAAATAAATTAAATAAATTAAATAAATTAAATAAATTAAGTAAATTAAATAAATTAAATAAATTAAATAAATTAAATAAATTAAATAAATTAAATAAATTAAATAAATTAAATAAATTAAATAAATTAAATAAATTAAATAAATTAAATAAATTAAATGAATTAAATAAATTAAATAAATTAAATAAATTAAATAAATTAAATAAATTAAATAAATTAAATAAATTAAATAAATTAAATAAATTAAATAAATTAAATAAATTAAATAAATTAAATAAATTAAATAAATTAAATAAATTAAATAAATTAAATAAATTAAATAAATTAAATAAATTAAATAAATTAAATAAATTAAATAAATTAAATAAATTAAATAAATTAAATAAATTAACTAAATTAAATAAATTAAATAAATTAAATAAATTAAATAAATTAAATAAATTAAATAAATTAAATAAATTAAATAAATTAAATAAATTAAATAAATTAAATAAATTAAATAAATTAAATAAATTAAATAAATTAAATAAATTAAATAAATTAAATAAATTAAATAAATTAAATAAATTAAATAAATTAAATAAATTAAATAAATTAAATAAATTAAATAAATTAAACAAATTAAATAAATTAAATAAAATAAATAAATTTAAAAAATTAAAAAAAATAAATAAATTAAATAAATTAAATAAATTAAATAAACTATATTAAATAAATTTATTTAATATTTTTAATTTATTTAATTTATTTAAAATATTTAATTTATTTAACTTATTTGATTTATTTAATTTATTTAATTTATTTAATTTATTTAATTTATTCAATTTATTTAATTAATTTAATTTATTTAATTTATTTAATTTATTTAATTTATTTAATTTATTTAATTTAATTAATTTATTTAATTTATTTAATTTAATTAATTTATTTAATTTATTTAATTTATTTAATTTATTTAATTTATTTAATTTATTTAATTTATTTAATTTATTTAATTAATTTAATTTATTTAATTTATTTAATTTATTTAATTTATTTAATTTATTTAATTTATTAAATTTATTTAATTTATTTAATTTATTTAATTTATTTAATTTATTTAATTTATTTAATTTATTTAATTTATTTAATTTATTTAATTTATTTAATTTATTTAATTAATTTAATTAATTTAATTTATTTAATTTATTTAATTTATTTAATTTATTTAATTTATTTAATTTATTTAATTTATTTAATTTATTTAATTTATTTAATTTATTTAATTTATTTAATTTATTTAATTTATTTAATTTATTTAATTTATTTAATTTATTTAATTTATTTAATTTATTTAATTTATTTAATTTATTTAATTTATTTAATTTATTTAATTTATTTAGTTTATTTAATTTATTTAATTTATTTAGTTTATTTAATTTATTTAATTTATTTAGTTTATTTAATTTATTTAATTTATTTAGTTTATTTAATTTATTTAATTTATTTAGTTTATTTAATTTATTTAATTTATTTAGTTTATTTAATTTATTTAATTTATTTAGTTTATTTAATTTATTTAATTTATTTAGTTTATTTAATTTATTTAATTTATTTAATTTATTTAATTTATTTAATTTATTTAATTTATTTAATTTATTTAATTTATTTAATTTATTTAATTTATTTAATTTATTTAATTTATTTAATTTATTTAATTTATTTAATTTATTTAATTTATTTAATTTATTTAATTTATTTATTTATTTAATTTATTTAATTTATTTAATTTATTTAATTTATTTAATTTATTTAATTTATTTAATTTATTTAATTTATTTACTTTATTTAGTTTATTTAATTTATTTAGTTTATTTAGTTTATTTAATTTATTTAATTTATTTAATTTATTTATATTATTTAATTTATTTAATTTATTTAATTTATTTATATTATTTAATTTATTTAATTTATTTAATTTATTTAATTTATTTAATTTATTTAATTTATTTAATTTATTTAATTTATTTAATTTATTTAATTTATTTAATTTATTTAATTTATTTAATTTATTTAATTTATTTAATTTATTTAATTTATTTAATTTATTTAATTTATTTAATTTATTTAATTTATTTAATTTATTTAATTTATTTAATTTATTTAATTTATTTAATTTATTTAATTTATTTAATTTATTTAATTTATTTAATTTATTTAATTTATTTAATTTATTTAATTTATTTAATTTATTTAATTTATTTAATTTATCTAATTTATTACATTTATTTAATTTATTTAATTTATTTAATTTATTTAATTTATTTAATTTATTTAATTTATTTAATTTATTTAATTTATTTAATTTATTTAATTTATTTAATTTATTTAATTTATTTAATTTATTTAATTTATTTAATTTATTTAATTTATTTAATTTATTTAATTTATTTAATTTATTTAATTTATTTAATTTATTTAATTTATTTAATTTATTTAATTTATTTAATTTATTTAATTTATTTAATTTATTTAATTTATTTAATTTATTTAATTTATTTAATTTATTTAATTTATTTAATTTATTTAATTTATTTAATTTATTTAATTTATTTAATTTATTTAATTTATTTAATTTATTTAATTTATTTAATTTATTTAATTTATTTAATTTATTTAATTTATTTAATTTATTTAATTTATTTAATTTATTTAATTTATTTAATTTATTTAATTTATTTAATTTATTTAATTTATTTAATTTATTTAATTTATTTAATTTATTTAATTTATTTAATTTATTTAATTTATTTAATTTATTTAATTTATTTAATTTATTTAATTTATTTAATTTATTTAATTTATTTAATTTATTTAATTTATTTAATTTATTTAATTTATTTAATTTATTTAATTTATTTAATTTATTTAATTTATTTAATTTATTTAATTTATTTAATTTATTTAATTTATTTAATTTATTTAATTTATTTAATTTATTTAATTTATTTAATTTATTTAATTTATTTAATTTATTTAATTTATTTAATTTATTTAATTTATTTAATTTATTTAATTTATTTAATTTATTTAATTTATTTAATTTATTTAATTTATTTAATTTATTTAATTTATTTAATTTATTTAATTTATTTAATTTATTTAATTTATTTAATTTATTTAATTTATTTAATTTATTTAATTTATTTAATTTATTTAATTTATTTAATTTATTTAATTTATTTAATTTATTTAATTTATTTAATTTATTTAATTTATTTAATTTATTTAATTTATTTAATTTATTTAATTTATTTAATTTATTTAATTTATTTAATTTATTTAATTTATTTAATTTATTTAATTTATTTAATTTATTTAATTTATTTAATTTATTTAATTTATTTAATTTATTTAATTTATTTAATTTATTTAATTTATTTAATTTATTTAATTTATTTAATTTATTTAATTTATTTAATTTATTTAATTTATTTAATTTATTTAATTTATTTAATTTATTTAATTTATTTAATTTATTTAATTTATTTAATTTATTTAATTTATTTAATTTATTTAATTTATTTAATTTATCTAATTTATTTTATTTATTTAATTTATTTAATTAATTTAATTTATTTAATTAATTTAATTGATTTAATTTATTTAATTTATTTAATTTATTTAATTTATTTAATTTATTTAATTTATTTAATTTATTTAATTTATTTAATTTATTTAATTTATTTAATTTATTTAATTTATTTAATTTATTTAATTTATTTAATTTATTTAATTTATTTAATTTATTTAATTTATTTAATTTATTTAATTTATTTAATTTATTTAATTTATTTAATTTATTTAATTTATTTAATTTATTTAATTTATTTAATTTATTTAATTTATTTAATTTATTTAATTTATTTAATTTATTTAATTTATTTAATTTATTTAATTTATTTAATTTATTTAATTTATTTAGTTTATTTAGTTTATTTAGTTTATTTAATTTATTTAGTTTATTTAGTTTATTTAATTTATTTAATTTATTTAATTTATTTAATTTATTTAATTTATTTAATTTATTTAGTTTATTTAATTTATTTAATTTATTGTACTTCTAGTTTGTGGGTTTAATTTTTATAATTTCTAATAAATTTCTTCATCACAACGACGAAAACCATTGAAAGTTTTAATTTTCTATTATGTCCCGAACGTCGAAATTTTTTTCCCACGCAAGGTGGCCAAGTGACTACTAGGATTTTTGGAGATTTCCAAAATCTCCCAAAATAATGCATTTCTTGAATTATATAATTTTCGTCTTTCTGTGTCTAATCTAGTTCCAGAATCTAGTACTTTTCTTACAAAATCCGACCCACCCCACACGCGGAGTTCCCGACCAGTAATTAATTTCATGTACTAGCTTTTTTATATCACCCTGTTTAACAACAACTTGTTACACACATAACACACACTTACAGTTCCGCAATAAATTTAACTGACAATTTAGACCTTAATTTGATACACACATTGAATAATAATTACCATTATTTGTAAATTAATATATAGCCTGAGGGTGTTCTAGAAGTCAAATCTTACACTACTTTCGGAGAAAGTCAAAAATGTGCCGAGATTTACAAAACTTCCCAAAAAAGAACATTTCTTGAAGTATATTAATACAAACGGTCCATTTTTGACTTTCTGTCTATAATCTAAAATCAGACACTTGTAATTCTAATATTAAAACCAAGAAGGGCCACATAGTTTAGAAGAAATACGAACAAAAATTTTAAATTCAATGATTATTTCTTTCTTGTTGTTGCAATTTCTTTGTTTTCCCAGTAAAGTTACAAGAGGAGTACCAAAAATTCATGACTTTTAAATATTATATGAAATAAAACTAAATAGATGTTGGAAAAATTGCCGTGTTTCTTGGCGCACCGGTCAGAACCTACGTAGAAGACCCTCCATATCAACCCGTTGGATATTGAATATCACCCGCCTCATTGGACACGGACATTAAACTAAATAAAGGATTAGACGTTTTTAGAAGGATATTTTTTTAGTTAAAAAGTGTACAGAAATGCAATTTTTTTAAATGGAAATATTATACTTCCATGGGATGGGAATATAGATAGCGAATATCTACTGAAAATGAAGAATTTATAAATATCTTATACAATTAAACCAATAATCTTAGATATAGTCTCTAATTCTCTGAATCAATCAGTTTTGGGGAGTAAATTAATAAAATTAGCCTATTTTCGTCTTTCCGTCTCTAATCTAATTCCAGAGTCTTGTACTTCTCTTACAAAACACAAGTAATGCAAATGAACTGAATCAAGATTTGAACAAAATTTTTGAATTCATAGAATATTTTCCATCTTGTACTGTAATTCCCTTGTTTTCCCAGAAAAGTTAGTAAGAAGTATTGATAATGCAGAATTCTTAATTATTTTGCAAAATTAGATCAGGAATTTTGGAGATCTTTCCGTATTTCCCTGAAAAATAAGTTTCGTGGTGTAAATTATTACAAATAACCCATTTTCGGATCTCCTTCTCCAATCTAAGTTTGGAATCTTGTACTTCTCATATAAAATCCGAGAAATGCTGGTAAGTTGGGTTTAAATTAGAGCCAAACATCTAAATTCAAAGTATATTTCGAATTTCCATATTTTCCTAGAGATATTATAACGAATGAATCGAAAATGGAGGATTTTTAGAATACTACTCTAAATAAAATTAATATGCTTGGAGTAATTTTCGTATTTGCCTTAAAAATGGAATACAAGGAGATTACGGCACAAAATACGAAGGAATCATTGAATTTAGACTTTTCGTTCTAATTTGAGCTCAATTTAGACTAAATGGGTCGTTTTTATTAACTTACGCTTCAAAACTCATTTTTTAGGGAAATATGAATAGATCTCGAAGATTAGTAGTATTATTTTGCATGAACTCTTGCATTTTTGATACTTCTTTATACGTTGTCTTGGAAAACATTTCTTGGTTTTTGTAGTAGAAGTACAAGATTGTGAACTCAGATCAGAGATAGAGAGCTCAAAATGGATCATTTGGGTTAATTTACATCCCGAAATTTATTTTTCAAGGAAATACAAAAGGAACTCTAAGATTATTATTATTATTTTCTATAATATATAATTAATCCTGCATTTTCAAGAAATGCAAGTATATTGAGTTTTCCAATACAACGTATTAAAGAAGTATGAAAAATGTAAGATTTCATGCAAAAAAATTCTATTTATCTTAGAGATCTATTCATATTTCCCTATAAAATGTCTTTTGGAGCCTAAGATAAAAAGAACGACCCATTTAGTTAATAGTTTAGGGTAAATTAAGCTCAAATTGGAACAAAAAGTCTAAATTCTATGATTTCTTCGTATATTGTATCGTAATCTCCTTGTAATGCATTTTTAAGGGAAATACGAAAATATCTCCAAGAATATTTGATTTATTAAGAGTAGTATTCTAAAAAATCCCCATTTTCGATTCTTTCGTTATAACATCACTAGGAAAATATGGAAATACGAAATAATCATTGAATTTAGCCGTTTGGCTCAAATTTAAACTTAACTTACTAGCATTTCTTGGATTTTATATGAGAAGTACAAGATTCCAAACTTAGATTGGAGAATGAAATTCGAAAATCGGCTAATTGTGATAATTTACATCCGGAAACTAATTTTTCAGGAAAATACGGAAAGATCTCTGTAATTACAGGTCTAATTTTGTAAAATAATTTACGAAATAATAATTGAATTTGGATGTTTGGCTCTAATTTAAACTCCACTTACTAGCAATTCTTGGATTTTTATGAGAACTAAAAGATTCCAAACTTAGATTGGAGAATTAAAGCCGAAGATGGGCCATGTGTGATAATTTACATCCGGAAACTTATTTTTCAGGGAAATACGAAAAGATCTCCAAAACCACTGGAAATATCGATTGTGCAAGATTCTTAAATTTCTTCAAAAACTAAACCAATAATCTCCGAGATAATATCGTATTTTCCTGAAAAATAAATTTTGGGAAGTTGATTTACATAAATGGTCCATTTTTGATTTTCTGCCTATAATCTAAGTTCAGAATCTTGCACTTCTACTTCAAAATCCAAGAAATGTATGGAAAATAAGTTCAAATTAGAATCAAATACGTGAATTTAATGATTATTTCCAATTCTGAGCTGTAATTGCCTTTGTTTTCCTAGAAAGATTATTACAGAAGTATCGAAAATGCAGAATTCTCAAATATTTTAGAAAATTAAAATAATTATCTTAAAGATCTTTCCGTATTTCCCTGAAAAATATGTCTCGGAATGGTAGTTACCACAAATGGCACTTTTTGACTTTCTGTCTATAATCTAAGTTCAGGATTTAGTACTTCTACTATGAAAACCAAGAATGGAGCTTAATTCTTTCGAAATAATCATAAAGCACCTAAATTCGACGATTTTTTCGTATTTCCTAATTTTAATGGAGAAGTTGTTATAACTTTTGTTATAAAAGAATCGAAAATGCAGGTTTTTTAATATGTTACCCTAAATAAAACTTGTTATCTCGGAGATACATTCGTATTTCCCTTAAAAATGGATAAAAATGAGATTACAGCACAGAACACGAAGAAATCATTGAATATAGACATTTTGTTCTAATTTGGATACAATTTACTTTAGATTAGAGATTGAAAGTCCAAAATAGGTCGTTTTTACTAACTTACGTTCTAAAACCCATTTCTCATTGAAATATGAATAAATCTCTAATATTGAGAGCATGATTTTGTATATTATTCAAAAACCTTGCAGTTTTGATACTTCTTTATAAGTTCTCTTGGAAAATAAGGAAATTACAACTTTAAATACGGAAAATTAATTGAATTTAAAGTTTTTGTTCTTATTTCGACTAAATTAGGTCGCATTTCTTGGTCTTTGTATTAGAACTTCAAGATTCTGAACTTAGATTGTAGACTGAATGACAAAAATGGGCCATTTGTATTAATTTACTTTCCGAAACCTATTTCGCAGAGGAATACGAGAAGATTTCTAAGATTATCTGTTTTATTTGGTATAATATTAAAAAATCCTGCCTTTTCGATATTTCGATAATAACTTTTTCTTCCTTTTCGATATTTCTATAACTTTTCTAGGAGAACAAAAGAATTACAGCACAAAATACGAAATAATCACTAAATTTAGCAGTTTTGTGCTAATTTGGACTAAATTTACTTGCATTTCTTGATTTTTGTGGAAGAAGAACAGGGTTCTGAACTTTAGACTAAAGTCGGAAAGTCCAAAATGGGCCGTTTGTGTCAATATCAATCCCGAAATTAACTATTCAAGGAAATACGAAACGATCTCTAAGATTATTGGTATTATTTTGTATATTATTTAAATATTCTACATTTTCGATACTCCTATACCAGCTTTTCTAGAAAAACAAGATGATTAAATCACAAAATATGAAATAATCAGTGAAGTCATACATTTTGTTCTAATTTGGAATAAATGTACATGGATTTCTTGGATTTTGTAGGAGAACCACAAGACGTTATACATAGATTAGAGACTGAAAGTCAATAATGGGCCATTTTTATTGTTTTTAAAAAAAAAATATAACATGCTAATATCAGTTAGAATTCTAATTTAACTTTTGTGAATCGTAACATTGCATCCCTACTTAAACCGGGAGATGTAAAGTATTGTGCGAGATCTAATTTTATATGTTTAGCGACACATTTCGAAAATCTTCAAAGAAATCTGTTAATATGAGAACATCAGGAAGTAAATAAATTTTTGTATAATCCATTAAAATTTGACATATTTAAGATTGCTGCGTTTTCGACACTTCTATTCTAACTTTCTTTGAAAAACAAGATATTTATATCACAAAATCCGAATTAATCAGTGAAATCACACATTTTGTTCTTATTTGAAATCAAATTACAGGATATCTTGCTTTTTGTAGTAAAAGTACAAGATTTTTAATAGAGATTAGAGATTAAAAGACAAAATTGGTCCGTTTTTGTTAATTTACTTTTCAAAAACCATTTTTCGGGGAAATACGAAAAGATCTCGAAAATGATTTGTATTATTTTACGTAATATTTAAAAATTTTGTATTTTTAATACTCCTGTTTTAACATCACTAGGAAAACAACGAAATTACAACAGAAAAATAAGAAATAATCATTGAATTTAAAATTTGTATCCTTATTTCTTCTTAAGTAGGCGACATTTCTTGGTTTCCGTATTAGAATAAAAAGATTCTTAACTTTGATTAGAGACACAAAGGTAAAAATGGACCGTTTGTAATTATATACTTCAAGAAATGCATTATTTTGGGAGATTTTGGAAATCTCCAAAAATCCTAGTAGTCACTTGGGCACCTTGCGTGGGAAAAAAATTTCGACGTTCGGGACATAATAGAAAATTAAAACTTTCAATGGTTTTCGTCGTCGTGATGAAGAAATTTATTAGAAATTATAAAAACTAAACCCACAAACTAGAAGTACAACAAATTAAATAAATTAAACAAATTAAACAAATTAAATAAATTAAATAAAATAAATAAATTAAATAAATTAAATAAATTAAATAAATTAAATAAATTAAATAAATTAAATAAATTAAATAAATTAAATAAATTAAATAAATTAAATAAATTAAATAAATTAAATAAATTAAATAAATTAAATAAATTAAATAAATTAAATAAATTAAATAAATTAAATAAATTAAATAAATTAAATAAATTAAATAAATTAAATAAATTAAATAAATTAAATCAATTAAATAAATTAAATAAATTAAATAAATTAAATAAATTAAATAAATTAAATAAATTAAATAAATTAAATAAATTAAATAAATTAAATAAATTAAATAAATTAAATAAATTAAATAAATTAAATAAATTAAATAAATTAAATAAATTAAATAAATTAAATAAATTAAATAAATTAAATAAATTAAATAAATTAAATAAATTAAATAAATTAAATAAATTAAATAAATTAAATAAATTAAATAAATTAAATAAATTAAATAAATTAAATAAATTAAATAAATTAAATAAATTAAATAAATTAAATAAATTAAATAAATTAAATAAATTAAATAAATTAAATAAATTAAATAAATTAAATAAATTAAATAAATTAAATAAATTAAATAAATTAAATAAATTAAATAAATTAAATAAATTAAATAAATTAAATAAATTAAATAAATTAAATAAATTAAATAAATTAAATAAATTAAATAAATTAAATAAATTAAATAAATTAAATAAATTAAATAAATTAAATAAATTAAATAAATTAAATAAATTAAATAAATTAAATAAATTAAATAAATTAAATAAATTAAATAAATTAAATAAATTAAATAAATTAAATAAATTAAATAAATTAAATAAATTAAATAAATTAAATAAATTAAATAAATTAAATCAATTAAATGAATTAAATAAATTAAATGAATTAAATAAATTAAATAAATTAAATAAATTAAATAAATTAAATAAATTAAATAAATTAAATAAATTAAATAAATTAAATAAATTAAATAAATTAAATAAATTAAATAAATTAAATAAATTAATTAAATTAAATAAATTAAATAAATTAAAAAAATTAAATAAATTAAATAAATTAAATAAATTAAACAAATTAAATAAATTAAACAAATCAAATAAATTAAATAAATTAAATAAATCAAATAAATTAAATAAATTAAATAAATTAAATAAATTAAATAAATTAAATAAATTAAATAAATTAAATAAATTAAATAAATTAAATAAATTAAATAAATTAAATAAATTAAATAAATTAAATAAATTAAGTAAATTAAATAAATTAAATAAATTTAGTAAATTAAATAAATTAAATAAATTAAATAAATTAAATAAATTAAATAAATTAAATAAATTAAATAAATTAAATAAATTAAATAAATTAAATAAATTTAGTAAATTAAATAAATTAAATAAATTTAGTAAATTAAATAAATTAAATAAATTTAGTAAATTAAATAAATTAAATAAATTTAGTAAATTAAATAAATTAAATAAATTTAGTAAATTAAATAAATTAAATAAATTTAGTAAATTAAATAAATTAAATAAATTTAGTAAATTAAATAAATTAAATAAATTTAGTAAATTAAATAAATTAAATAAATTTAATAAATTTAATAAATTTAGTAAATTAAATAAATTAAATAAATTAAATAAATTTAGTAAATTAAATAAATTAAATAAATTTAGTGAATTAAATAAATTAAATAAATTTAGTAAATTAAATAAATTAAATAAATTTAGTAAATTAAATAAATTAAATAAATTTAGTAAATTAAATAAATTAAATAAATTTAGTAAATTAAATAAATTAAATAAATTTAGTAAATTAAATAAATTAAATAAATTTAGTAAATTAAATAAATTTAATAAATTTAGTAAATTAAATAAATTAAATAAATTTAGTAAATTAAATAAATTTAGTAAATTAAATAAATTAAATAAATTTAGTAAATTAAATAAATTAAATAAATTTAGTAAATTAAATAAATTAAATAAATTTAGTAAATTAAATAAATTAAATAAATTTAGTAAATTAAATAAATTTAGTAAATTAAATAAATTAAATAAATTTAGTAAATTAAATAAATTAAATAAATTTATTAAATTAAATAAATTAAATAAATTTATTAAATTAAATAAATTAAATAAATTAAATAAAATAAATAAATTAAATAAATTAAATAAATTAAATAAATTAAATAAATTAAATAAATTAAATAAATTAAATAAATTAAATAAATTAAATAAATTAAATAAATTAAATAAATTAAATAAATTAAATAAATTAAATAAATTAAATAAATTAAATAAATTAAATAAATTAAATAAATTAAATAAATTAAATAAATTAAATAAATTAAATAAATTAAATAAATTAAATAAATTAAATAAATTAAATAAATTAAATAAATTAAATAAATTAAATAAATTAAATAAATTAAATAAATTAAATAAATTAAATAAATTAAATAAATTAAACAAATTAAACAAATTAAATAAATTAAGTAAATTAAATAAATTAAAAAAATTAAAAAAATAAATAAATTAAATAAATTAAAGAAACTATATTAAATAAATTTATTTAATATTTTTAATTTATTTAATTTATTTAAAATATTTAATTTATTTAACTTATTTAATTTATTTAATTTATTTAATTTATTTAATTTATTCTATTTATTTAATTTATTCAATTTATTTAATTTATTTAATGTATTTAATTTATTTAATTTATTTAATTTATTTAATTTATTTAATTTATTTAATTTATTTAATTTATTTAATTTATTTAATTTATTTAATTTATTTAATTTATTTAATGTATTTAATTTATTTAATGTATTTAATTTATTTAATTTATTTAATTTATTTAATTTATTTAATTTATTTAATTTATTTAATTTATTTAATTTATTTAATTTATTTAATTTATTTAATTTATTTAATTTATTTAATTTATTTAATTTATTTAATTTATTTAATTTATTTAATTTATTTAATTTATTTAATTTATTTAATTTATTTAATTTATTTAATTTATTTAATTTATTTAATTTATTTAATTTACTAAATTTATTTAATTTACTAAATTTATTTAATTTACTAAATTTATTTAATTTACTAAATTTATTTAATTTACTAAATTTATTTAATTTATTTAATTTATTTAATTTATTTAATTTATTTAATTTATTTAATTTATTTAATTTATTTAATTTATTTAATTTATTTAATTTATTTAATTTATTTAATTTATTTAATTTATTTAATTTATTTAATTTATTTAATTTATTTAATTTATTTAATTTATTTAATTTATTTAATTTATTTAATTTATTTAATTTATTTAATTTATTTAATTTATTTAATTTATTTAATTTATTTAATTTATTTAATTTATTTAATTTATTTAATTTATTTAATTTATTTAATTTATTTAATTTATTTAATTTATTTAATTTATTTAATTTATTTAATTTATTTAATTTATTTAATTTATTTAATTTATTTAATTTATTTAATTTATTTAATTTATTTAATTTATTTAATTTATTTAATTTATTTAATTTATTTAATTTATTTAATTTATTTAATTTATTTAATTTATTTAATTTATTTAATTTATTTAATTTATTTAATTTATTTAATTTATTTAATTTATTTAATTTATTTAATTTATTTAATTTATTTAATTTATTTAATTTATTTAATTTATTTAATTTATTTAATTTATTTAATTTATTTAATTTATTTAATTTATTTAATTTATTTAATTTATTTAATTTATTTAATTTATTTAATTTATTTAATTTATTTAATTTATTTAATTTATTTAATTTATTTAATTTATTTAATTTATTTAATTTATTTAATTTATTTAATTTATTTAATTTATTTAATTTATTTAATTATTTAATTTATTTAATTTATTTAATTTATTTAATTTATTTAATTTATTTAATTTATTTAATTTATTTAATTTATTTAATTTATTTAATTTATTTAATTTATTTAATTTATTTAATTTATTTAATTTATTTAATTTATTTAATTTATTTAATTTATTTAATTTATTTAATTTATTTAATTTATTTAATTTATTTAATTTATTTAATTTATTTAATTTATTTAATTTATTTAATTTATTTAATTTATTTAATTTATTTAATTTATTTAATTTATTTAATTTATTTAATTTATTTAATTTATTTAATTTATTTAATTTATTTAATTTATTTAATTTATTTAATTTATTTAATTTATTTAATTTATTTAATTTATTTAATTTATTTAATTTATTTAATTTATTTAATTTATTTAATTTATTTAATTTATTTAATTTATTTAATTTATTTAATTTATTTAATTTATTTAATTTATTTAATTTATTTAATTTATTTAATTTATTTAATTTATTTAATTTATTTAATTTATTTAATTTATTTAATTTATTTAATTTATTTAATTTATTTAATTTATTTAATTTATTTAATTTATTTAATTTATTTAATTTATTTAATTTATTTAATTTATTTAATTTATTTAATTTATTTAATTTATTTAATTTATTTAATTTATTTAATTTATTTAATTTATTTAATTTATTTAATTTATTTAATTTATTTAATTTATTTAATTTATTTAATTTATTTAATTTATTTAATTTATTTAATTTATTTAATTTATTTAATTTATTTAATTTATTTAATTTATTTAATTTATTTAATTTATTTAATTTATTTAATTTATTTAATTTATTTAATTTATTTAATTTATTTAATTTATTTAATTTATTTAATTTATTTAATTTATTTAATTTATTTAATTTATTTAATTTATTTAATTTATTTAATTTATTTAATTTATTTAATTTATTTAATTTATTTAATTTATTTAATTTATTTAATTTATTTAATTTATTTAATTTATTTAATTTATTTAATTTATTTAATTTATTTAATTTATTTAATTTATTTAATTTATTTAATTTATTTAATTTATTTAATTTATTTAATTTATATTATTTAATTTATTTAATTTATTTAATTTATTTAATTTATTTAATTTATTTAATTTATTTAATTTATTTAATTTATTTAATTTATTTAATTTATTTAATTTGTTTAATTTGTTTAATTTGTTTAATTTGTTTAATTTGTTTAATTTGTTTAATTTGTTTAATTTGTTTAATTTGTTTAATTTGTTTAATTTGTTTAATTTGTTTAATTTGTTTAATTTATTTAATTTGTTGTACTTCTAGTTTGTGGGTTTAATTTTTATAGTTTCTAATAAATTTCTTCATCACGACGACGAAAACCATTGAAAGTTTTAATTTTCTATTATGTCCCGAACGTCGAAATTTTTTTCCCACGCAAGGTGCCCAAGTGACTACTAGGATTTTTGGAGATTTCCAAAATCTCCCAAAATAATGCATTTCTTGAAGTATATAATTACAAACGGTCCATTTTTACCTTTGTGTCTCTAATCAAAGTTAAGAATCTTTTTATTCTAATACGGAAACCAAGAATTGCCGCCTACTTAAGAAGAAATAAGGATACAAATTTAAAATTCAATGATTATTTCTTATTTTTCTGTTGTAATTTCGTTGTTTTCCTAGTGATGTTAAAACAGGAGTATTAAAAATACAAAATTTTTAAATATAACGTAAAATAATACAAATCATTTTCGAGATCTTTTCGTATTTCCCCGAAAAATGGTTTTTGAAAAGTAAATTAACAAAAACGGACCAATTTTGTCTTTCAATCTCTAATCTCTATTAAAAATTTTGTACTTTTACTACAAAAAGCAAGATATCCTGTAATTTGATTTCAAATAAAACCAAAATGTGTGATTTCACTGATTAATTCGGATTTTGTGATATAAATATCTTGTTTTTCAAAGAAAGTTAGAATAGAAGTGTCGAAAACGCAGCAATCTTAAATATGTCAAATTTTAATTAAAAATTTATTTACTTCCTGATGTTCTCATATTAACAGATTTCTTTGAAGATTTTCGAAATGTGTCGCTAAACATATAAAATTAGATCTCGCACAATACTTTACATCTCCCGGTTTAAGTAGGGATGCAATGTTACGATTCACAAAAGTTAAATTAGAATTCTAACTGATATTAACATGTTACATTTTTTTTTAAAAACAATAAAAATGGCCCATTATTGACTTTCAGTCTCTAATCTATGTATAACGTCTTGTGGTTCTCCTACAAAATCCAAGAAATCCATGTACATTTATTCCAAATTAGAACAAAATGTATGACTTCACTGATTATTTCGTATTTTGTGATTTAATCATCTTGTTTTTCTAGAAAAGCTGGTATAGGAGTATCGAAAATGTAGAATATTTAAATAATATACAAAATAATACCAATAATCTTAGACATCGTTTCGTATTTCCTTGAATAGTTAATTTCGGGATTGATATTGACACAAACGGCCCATTTTGGACTTTCCGACTTTAGTCTAAAGTTCAGAACCCTGTTCTTCTTCCACAAAAATCAAGAAATGCAAGTAAATTTAGTCCAAATTAGCACAAAACTGCTAAATTTAGTGATTATTTCGTATTTTGTGCTGTAATTCTTTTGTTCTCCTAGAAAAGTTATTATAGAAATATCGAAAAGGAAGAAAAAGTTATTATCGAAATATCGAAAAGGCAGGATTTTTTAATATTATACCAAATAAAACAGATAATCTTAGAAATCTTCTCGTATTCCTCTGCGAAATAGGTTTCGGAAAGTAAATTAATACAAATGGCCCATTTTTGTCATTCAGTCTACAATCTAAGTTCAGAATCTTGAAGTTCTAATACAAAGACCAAGAAATGCGACCTAATTTAGTCGAAATAAGAACAAAAACTTTAAATTCAATTAATTTTCCGTATTTAAAGTTGTAATTTCCTTATTTTCCAAGAGAACTTATAAAGAAGTATCAAAACTGCAAGGTTTTTGAATAATATACAAAATCATGCTCTCAATATTAGAGATTTATTCATATTTCAATGAGAAATGGGTTTTAGAACGTAAGTTAGTAAAAACGACCTATTTTGGACTTTCAATCTCTAATCTAAAGTAAATTGTATCCAAATTAGAACAAAATGTCTATATTCAATGATTTCTTCGTGTTCTGTGCTGTAATCTCATTTTTATCCATTTTTAAGGGAAATACGAATGTATCTCCGAGATAACAAGTTTTATTTAGGGTAACATATTAAAAAACCTGCATTTACGATTCTTTTATAACAAAAGTTATAACAACTTCTCCATTAAAATTAGGAAATACGAAAAAATCATCGAATTTAGGTGCCTTATGATTATTTCGAAAGAATTAAGCTCCATTCTTGGTTTTCATAGTAGAAGTACTAAATCCTGAACTTAGATTATAGACAGAAAGTCAAAAAGTGCCATTTGTGGTAACTACCATTCCGAGACATATTTTTCAGGGAAATACGGAAAGATCTTTAAGATAATTATTTTAATTTTCTAAAATATTTGAGAATTCTGCATTTTCGATACTTTTGTAATAATCTTTCTAGGAAAACAAAGGCAATTACAGCTCAGAATTGGAAATAATCATTGAATTCACGTATTTGATTCTAATTTGAACTTATTTTCCATACATTTCTTGGATTTTGAAGTAGAAGTGCAAGATTCTGAACTTAGATTATAGGCAGAAAATCAAAAATGGACCATTTATTTAAATCAACTTCCCAAAATTTATTTTTCAGGAAAATACGATATTATCTCGGAGATTATTGGTTTAGTTTTATAAGAAATTTAAGAATCTTGCACAATCGATATTTCCAGTGGTTTTGGAGATCTTTTCGTATTTCCCTGAAAAATAAGTTTCCGGATGTAAATTATCACACATGGCCCATCTTCGGCTTTAATTCTCCAATCTAAGTTTGGAATCTTTTAGTTCTCATAAAAATCCAAGAATTGCTAGTAAGTGGAGTTTAAATTAGAGCCAAACATCCAAATTCAATTATTATTTCGTAAATTATTTTACAAAATTAGACCTGTAATTACAGAGATCTTTCCGTATTTTCCTGAAAAATTAGTTTCCGGATGTAAATTATCACAATTAGCCGATTTTCGAATTTCATTCTCCAATCTAAGTTTGGAATCTTGTACTTCTCATATAAAATCCAAGAAATGCTAGTAAGTTAAGTTTAAATTTGAGCCAAACGGCTAAATTCAATGATTATTTCGTATTTCCAAATTTTCCTAGTGATGTTATAACGAAATAATCGAAAATGGGGATTTTTTAGAATACTACTCTTAATAAATCAAATATTCTTGGAGATATTTTCGTATTTCCCTTAAAAATGCATTACAAGGAGATTACGACACAATATACGAAGAAATCATAGAATTTAGACTTTTTGTTCCAATTTGAGCTTAATTTACCCTAAACTATTAACTAAATGGGTCGTTCTTTTTATCTTAGGCTCCAAAAGCCATTTTATAGGGAAATATGAATAGATCTCTAAGATAAATAGAATTTTTTTGCATGAAATCTTACATTTTTCATACTTCTTTAATACGTTGTATTGGAAAACTCAATATACTTGCATTTCTTGAAAATGCAGGATTAATTATATATTATAGAAAATAATAATAATAATCTTAGAGTTCCTTTTGTATTTCCTTGAAAAATAAATTTCGGGATGTAAATTAACCCAAATGATCCATTTTGAGCTCTCTATCTCTGATCTGAGTTCACAATCTTGCACTTCTACTACAAAAACCAAGAAATGTTTTCCAAGACAACGTATAAAGAAGTATCAAAAATGCAAGAGTTCATGCAAAATAATACTACTAATCTTCGAGATCTATTCATATTTCCCTAAAAAATGAGTTTTGAAGCGTAAGTTAATAAAAACGACCCATTTAGTCTAAATTGAGCTCAAATTAGAACGAAAAGTCTAAATTCAATGATTCCTTCGTATTTTGTGCCGTAATCTCCTTGTATTCCATTTTTAAGGCAAATACGAAAATTGCTCCAAGCATATTAATTTTATTTAGAGTAGTATTCTAAAAATCCTCCATTTTCGATTCATTCGTTATAATATCTCTAGGAAAATATGGAAATTCGAAATATCCTTTGAATTTAGATGTTTGGCTCTAATTTAAACCCAACTTACCAGCATTTCTTGGATTTTATATGAGAAGTACAAGATTCCAAACTTAGATTGGAGAAGGAGATCCGAAAATGGGTTATTTGTAATAATTTACACCACGAAACTTATTTTTCAGGGAAATACGGAAAGATCTCTAAAATTCCTGGTCTAATTTTGCAAAATAATTAAGAATACTGCATCTTACTAACTTTTCTGGGAAAACAAGGGAATTACAGTACAAGATGGAAAATATTCTATGAATTCAAAAATTTTGTTCAAATCTTGATTCAGTTCATTTGCATTACTTGTGTTTTGTAAGAGAAGTACAAGACTCTGGAATTAGATTAGAGACGGAAAGACGAAAATAGGCTAATTTTATTACTTTACTCCCCAAAACTGATTGATTCAGAGAATTAGAGACTATATCTAAGATTATTGGTTTAATTGTATAAGATATTTATAAATTCTTCATTTTCAGTAGATATTCGCTATCTATATTCCCATCCCATGGAAGTATAATATTTCCATTTAAAAAAATTGCATTTCTGTACACTTTTTAACTAAAAAAATATCCTTCTAAAAACGTCTAATCCTTTATTTAGTTTAATGTCCGTGTCCAATGAGGCGGGTGATATTCAATATCCAACGGGTTGATATGGAGGGTCTTCTATGTAGGTTCTGACCGGTGCGCCAAGAAACACGGCAATTTTTCCAACATCTATTTAGTTTTATTTCATATAAAAGTCATGAATTTTTGGTACTCCTCTTGTAACTTTACTAGGAAAACAAAGAAATTGCAACAACAATAAAGAAATAATCATTGAATTTAAAATTTTTGTTCGTATTTCTTCTAAACTATGTGGCCCTTCTTGGTTTTAATATTAGAATTACAAGTGTCTGATTTTAGATTATAGACAGAAAGTCAAAAATGGACCGTTTGTATTAATATACTTCAAGAAATGTTCTTTTTTGGGAAGTTTTGTAAATCTCGGCACATTTTTGACTTTCTCCGAAAGTAGTGTAAGATTTGACTTCTAGAACACCCTCAGGCTATATATTAATTTACAAATAATGGTAATTATTATTCAATGTGTGTATCAAATTAAGGTCTAAATTGTCAGTTAAATTTATTGCGGAACTGTAAGTGTGTGTTATGTGTGTAACAAGTTGTTGTTATACAGGGTGATATAAAAAAGCTAGTACATGAAATTAATTACTGGTCGGGAACTCCGCGTGTGGGGTGGGTCGAATTTTGTAAGAAAAGTACTAGATTCTGGAACTAGATTAGACACAGAAAGACGAAAATTATATAATTCAAGAAATGCATTATTTTGGGAGATTTTGGAAATCTCCAAAAATCCTAGTAGTCACTTGGCCACCTTGCGTGGGAAAAAAATTTCGACGTTCGGGACATAATAGAAAATTAAAACTTTCAATGGTTTTCGTCGTTGTGATGAAGAAATTTATTAGAAATTATAAAAATTAAACCCACAAACTAGAAGTACAATAAATTAAATAAATTAAATAAACTAAATAAACTAAATAAACTAAATAAACTAAATAAACTAAATAAACTAAATAAACTAAATAAACTAAATAAACTAAATAAACTAAATAAACTAAATAAACTAAATAAACTAAATAAACTAAATAAACTAAATAAACTAAATAAACTAAATAAACTAAATAAACTAAATAAACTAAATAAACTAAATAAACTAAATAAACTAAATAAACTAAATAAACTAAATAAACTAAATAAACTAAATAAACTAAATAAACTAAATAAACTAAATAAACTAAATAAACTAAATAAACTAAATAAACTAAATAAACTAAATAAACTAAATAAACTAAATAAACTAAATAAACTAAATAAACTAAATAAACTAAATAAACTAAATAAACTAAATAAACTAAATAAACTAAATAAACTAAATAAACTAAATAAACTAAATAAACTAAATAAACTAAATAAACTAAATAAACTAAATAAACTAAATAAACTAAATAAACTAAATAAACTAAATAAACTAAATAAACTAAATAAACTAAATAAACTAAATAAACTAAATAAACTAAATAAACTAAATAAACTAAATAAACTAAATAAACTAAATAAACTAAATAAACTAAATAAACTAAATAAACTAAATAAACTAAATAAACTAAATAAACTAAATAAACTAAATAAACTAAATAAACTAAATAAACTAAATAAACTAAATAAACTAAATAAACTAAATAAACTAAATAAACTAAATAAACTAAATAAACTAAATAAACTAAATAAACTAAATAAACTAAATAAACTAAATAAACTAAATAAACTAAATAAACTAAATAAACTAAATAAACTAAATAAACTAAATAAACTAAATAAACTAAATAAACTAAATAAACTAAATAAACTAAATAAACTAAATAAACTAAATAAACTAAATAAACTAAATAAACTAAATAAACTAAATAAACTAAATAAACTAAATAAATTAAATAAATTAAATAAATTAAATAAATGAAATAAATGAAATAAATGAAATAAATGAAATAAATGAAATAAATTAAATAAATTAAATAAATTAAATAAATTAAATAAATTAAATAAATTAAATAAATTAAATAAATTAAATAAATTAAATAAATTAAATAAATTAAATAAATTAAATAAATTAAATAAATTAAATAAATTAAATAAATTAAATAAATTAAATAAATTAAATAAATTAAATAAATTAAATAAATTAAATAAATTAAATAAATTAAATAAATTAAATAAATTAAATAAATTAAATAAAATAAATAAATTAAATAAATTAAATAAATTAAATAAATTAAATAAATTAAATAAATTAAATAAATTAAATAAATTAAATAAATTAAATAAATTAAATAAATTAAATAAATTAAATAAATTAAATAAATTAAATAAATTAAATAAATTAAATAAATTAAATAAATTAAATAAATTAAATAAATTAAATAAATTAAATAAATTAAATAAATTAAATAAATTAAATAAATTAAATAAATTAAATAAATTAAATAAATTAAATAAATTAAATAAATTAAATAAATTAAATAAATTAAATAAATTAAATAAATTAAATAAATTAAATAAATTAAATAAATTAAATAAATTAAATAAATTAAATAAATTAAATAAATTAAATAAATTAAATAAATTAAATAAATTAAATAAATTAAATAAATTAAATAAATTAAATAAATTAAATAAATTAAATAAATTAAATAAATTAAATAAATTAAATAAATTAAATAAATTAAATAAATTAAATAAATTAAATAAATTAAATAAATTAAATAAATTAAATAAATTAAATAAATTAAATAAATTAAATAAATTAAATAAATTAAATAAATTAAATAAATTAAATAAATTAAATAAATTAAATAAATTAAATAAATTAAATAAATTAAATAAATTAAATAAATTAAATAAATTAAATAAATTAAATAAATTAAATAAATTAAATAAATTAAATAAATTAAATAAATTAAATAAATTAAATAAATTAAATAAATTAAATAAATTAAATAAATTAAATAAATTAAATAAATTAAATAAATTAAATAAATTAAATAAATTAAATAAATTAAATAAATTAAATAAATTAAATAAATTAAATAAATTAAATAAATTAAATAAATTAAATAAATTAATAAATTAAATAAATTAAATAAATTAAATAAATTAAATAAATTAAATAAATTAAATAAATTAAATAAATTAAATAAATTAAATAAATTAAATAAATTAAATAAATTAAATAAATTAAATAAATTAAATAAATTAAATAAATTAAATAAATTAAATAAATTAAATAAATTAAACAAAAAATTAAATAAATTAAATAAATTAAATAAATTAAATAAATTAAATAAATTAAATTAAATAAATTAAATAAATTAAATTAAATAAATTAAATAAATTAAATAAATTAAATAAATTAAATAAATTAAATAAATTAAATAAATTAAATAAATTATATAAATTAAATAAATTAAATAAATTAAATAAATTAAATAAATTAAATAAATTAAATAAATTAAATAAATTAAATAAATTAAATAAATTAAATAAATTAAATAAATTAAATAAATTAAATAAATTAAATAAATTAAATAAATTAAATAAATTAAATAAATTAAATAAATTAAATAAATTAAATAAATTAAATAAATTAAATAAATTAAATAAATTAAATAAATTAAATAAATTAAATAAATTAAATAAATTAAATAAATTAAATAAATTAAATAAATTAAATAAATTAAATACATTAAATAAATTAAATACATTAAATACATTAAATAAATTAAATACATTAAATAAATTAAATACATTAAATAAATTAAATAAATTAAATAAATTAAATAAATTAAATAAATTAAATAAATTAAATAAATTAAATAAATTAAATAAATTAAATAAATTAAATAAATTAAATAAATTAAATAAATTAAATAAATTAAATAAATTAAATAAATTAAATAAATTAAATAAATTAAATAAATTAAATAAATTAAATAAATTAAATAAATTAAATAAATTAAATAAATTAAATAAATTAAATAAATTAAATAAATTAAATAAATTAAATAAATTAAATAAATTAAATAAATTAAATAAATTAAATAAATTAAATAAATTAAATAAATTAAATAAATTAAATAAATTAAATAAATTAAATAAATTAAATAAATTAAATAAATTAAATAAATTAAATAAATTAAATAAATTAAATAAATTAAATAAATTAAATAAATTAAATAAATTAAATAAATTAAATAAATTAAATAAATTAAATAAATTAAATAAATTAAATAAATTAAATAAATTAAATAAATTAAATAAATTAAATAAATTAAATAAATTAAATAAATTAAATAAATTAAATAAATTAAATAAATTAAATAAATTAAATAAATTAAATAAATTAAATAAATTAAATACATTAAATAAATTAAATACATTAAATACATTAAATAAATTAAATAAATTAAATACATTAAATAAATTAAATAAATTAAATAAATTAAATAAATTAAATAAATTAAATAAATTAAATAAATTAAATAAATTAAATAAATTAAATAAATTAAATAAATTAAATAAATTAAATAAATTAAATAAATTAAATAAATTAAATAAATTAAATAAATTAAATAAATTAAATAAATTAAATAAATTAAATAAATTAAATAAATTAAATAAATTAAATAAATTAAATAAATTAAATAAATTAAATAAATTAAATAAATTAAATAAATTAAATAAATTAAATAAATTAAATAAATTAAATAAATTAAATAAATTAAATAAATTAAATAAATTAAATAAATTAAATAAATTAAATAAATTAAATAAATTAAATAAATTAAATAAATTAAATAAATTAAATAAATTAAATAAATTAAATAAATTAAATAAATTAAATAAATTAAATAAATTAAATAAATTAAATAAATTAAATAAATTAAATAAATTAAATAAATTAAATACATTAAATAAATTAAATAAATTAAATACATTAAATAAATTAAATAAATTAAATAAATTAAATAAATTAAATAAATTAAATAAATTAAATAAATTAAATAAATTAAATAAATTAAATAAATTAAATAAATTAAATAAATTAAATAAATTAAATAAATTAAATAAATTAAATAAATTAAATAAATTAAATAAATTAAATAAATTAAATAAATTAAATAAATTAAATAAATTAAATAAATTAAATAAATTAAATAAATTAAATAAATTAAATAAATTAAATAAATTAAATAAATTAAATAAATTAAATAAATTAAATAAATTAAATAAATTAAATAAATTAAATAAATTAAATAAATTAAATAAATTTAATAAATTAAATAAATTTAATAAATTAAATAAATTTAATAAATTAAATAAATTTAATAAATTAAATAAATTAAATAAATTAAATAAATTAAATAAATTAAATAAATTAAATAAATTAAATAAATTAAATAAATTAAATAAATTAAATAAATTAAATAAATTAAATAAATTAAATAAATTAAATAAATTAAATAAATTAAATAAATTAAATAAATTAAATAAATTAAATAAATTAAATAAATTAAATAAATTAAATAAATTAAATAAATTAAATAAATTAAATAAATTAAATAAATTAAATAAATTAAATAAATTAAATAAATTAAATAAATTAAATAAATTAAATAAATTAAATAAATTAAATAAATTAAATAAATTAAATAAATTAAATAAATTAAATAAATTAAATAAATTAAATAAATTAAATAAATTAAATAAATTAAATAAATTAAATAAATTAAATAAATTAAATAAATTAAATAAATTAAATAAATTAAATAAATTAAATAAATTAAATAAATTAAATAAATTAAATAAATTAAATAAATTAAATAAATTAAATAAATTAAATAAATTAAATAAATTAAATAAATTAAATAAATTAAATAAATTAAATAAATTAAATAAATTAAATAAATTAAATAAATTAAATAAATTAAATAAATTAAATAAATTAAATAAATTAAATAAATTAAATAAATTAAATAAATTAAATAAATTAAATAAATTAAATAAATTAAATAAATTAAATAAATTAAATAAATTAAATAAATTAAATAAATTAAATAAATTAAATAAATTAAATAAATTAAATAAATTAAATAAATTAAATAAATTAAATAAATTAAATAAATTAAATAAATTAAATAAATTAAATAAATTAAATAAATTAAATAAATTAAATAAATTAAATAAATTAAATAAATTAAATAAATTAAATAAATTAAATAAATTAAATAAATTAAATAAATTAAATAAATTAAATAAATTAAATAAATTAAATAAATTAAATAAATTAAATAAATTAAATAAATTAAATAAATTAAATAAATTAAATAAATTAAATAAATTAAATAAATTAAATAAATTAAATAAATTAAATAAATTAAATAAATTAAATAAATTAAATAAATTAAATAAATTAAATAAATTAAATAAATTAAATAAATTAAATAAATTAAATAAATTAAATAAATTAAATAAATTAAATAAATTAAATAAATCAAATAAATTAAATAAATTAAATAAATCAAATAAATCAAATAAATCAAATAAATGAAATAAATTAAATAAATTAAATAAATTAAATTAATTAAATAAATTAAATAAATTAAATAAATTAAATAAATTAAATAAATTAAATAAATTAAATAAATTAAATACATTAAATACATTAAATATATTAAATAAATTAAATAAATTAAATAAATTAAATAAATTAAATAAATTAAATAAATTAAATAAATTAAATAAATTAATTAAATAAATTAAATAAATTAAATAAATTAAATAAATTAAATAAATTAAATAAATTAAATAAATTAAATAAATTAAATAAATTAAATAAATTAAATAAATTAAATAAATTAAATAAATTAAATAAATTAAATAAATTAAATAAATTAAATAAATTAAATAAATTAAATAAATTAAATAAATTAAATAAATTAAATAAATTAAATAAATTAAATAAATTAAATAAATTAAATAAATTAAATAAATTAAATAAATTAAATAAATTAAATAAATTAAATAAATTAAATAAATTAAATAAATTAAATAAATTAAATAAATTAAATAAATTAAATAAATTAAATAAATTAAATAAATTAAATAAATTAAATAAATTAAATAAATTAAATAAATTAAATAAATTAAATAAATTAAATAAATTAAATAAATTAAATAAATTAAATAAATTAAATAAATTAAATAAATTAAATAAATTAAATAAATTAAATAAATTAAATAAATTAAATAAATTAAATAAATTAAATAAATTAAATAAATTAAATAAATTAAATAAATTAAATAAATTAAATAAATTAAATAAATTAAATAAATTAAATAAATTAAATAAATTAAATAAATTAAATAAATTAAATAAATTAAATAAATTAAATAAATTAAATAAATTAAATAAATTAAATAAATTAAATAAATTAAATAAATTAAATAAATTAAATAAATTAAATAAATTAAATAAATTAAATAAATTAAATAAATTAAATAAATTAAATAAATTAAATAAATTAAATAAATTAAATAAATTAAATAAATTAAATAAATTAAATAAATTAAATAAATTAAATAAATTAAATAAATTAAATAAATTAAATAAATTAAATAAATTAAATAAATTAAATAAATTAAATAAATTAAATAAATTAAATAAATTAAATAAATTAAATAAATTAAATAAATTAAATAAATTAAATAAATTAAATAAATTAAATAAATTAAATAAATTAAATAAATTAAATAAATTAAATAAATTAAATAAATTAAATAAATTAAATAAATTGAATAAATTGAATAAATTAAATAAATTGAATAAATTAAATAAATTAAATAAATTAAATAAATTAAATAAATTAAATAAATTAAATAAATTAAATAAATTAAATAAATTAAATAAATTAAATAAATTAAATAAATTAAATAAATTAAATAAATTAAATAAATTAAATAAATTAAATAAATTAAATAAATTAAATAAATTAAATAAATTAAATAAATTAAATAAATTAAATAAATTAAATAAATTAAATAAATTAAATAAATTAAATAAATTAAATAAATTAAATAAATTAAATAAATTAAATAAATTAAATAAATTAAATAAATTAAATAAATTAAATAAATTAAATAAATTAAATAAATTAAATAAATTAAATAAATTAAATAAATTAAATAAATTAAATAAATTAAATAAATTAAATAAATTAAATAAATTAAATAAATTAAATAAATTAAATAAATTAAATAAATTAAATAAATTAAATAAATTAAATAAATTAAATAAATTAAATAAATTAAATAAATTAAATAAATTAAATAAATTAAATAAATTAAATAAATTAAATAAATTAAATAAATTAAATAAATTAAATAAATTAAATAAATTAAATAAATTAAATAAATTAAATAAATTAAATAAATTAAATAAATTAAATAAATTAAATAAATTAAATAAATTAAATAAATTAAATAAATTAAATAAATTAAATAAATTAAATAAATTAAATAGATTAAATAAATTAATTAAATAAAATTAATTAAATAAATTAAATAAATTAAATAAATTAAATAAATTAAATAAATTAAATAAATTAAATAAATTAAATAAATTAAATAAATTAAATAAATTAAATAAATTAAATAAATTAAATAAATTAAATTAATTAAATAAATTAAATAAATTAAATAAATTAAATAAATTAAATAAATTAAATTAATTAAATTAATTAAATAAATTAAATAAATTAAATAAATTAAATAAATTAAATAAATTAAATAAATTAAATAAATTAAATAAATCAAATAAGTTAAATAAATTAAATATTTTAAATAAATTAAATAAATTAAAAATATTAAACAAATTTATTTAATATAGTTTATTTAATTTATTTAATTTATATAATTTATTTATTTTTTTTAATTTTTAAAGCTTATTTAATTTATTTAATTTATTTAATTTGTTTAATTTATTTAATTTATTTAATTTATTTAATTTATTTAATTTATTTAATTTATTTAATTTATTTAATTTATTTAATTTATTTATTTATTTAATTTATTTAATTTATTTAATTTATTTAATTTATTTAATTTATTTAATTTATTTAATTTATTTAATTTATTTAATTTATTTAATTTATTTAATTTATTTAATTTATTTAATTTATTTAATTTATTTAATTTATTTAATTTATTTAATTTATTTAATTTATTTAATTTATTTAATTTATTTAATTTATTTAATTTATTTAATTTATTTAATTTATTTAATTTTTTTAATTTATTTAATTTTTTTAATTTATTTAATTTATTTAATTTATTTAATTTATTTAATTTATTTAATTTATTTAATTTATTTAATTTATTTAATTTATTTAATTTATTTAATTTATTTAATTTATTTAATTTATTTAATTTATTTAATTTATTTAATTTATTAAATTTATTTAATTTATTAAATTTATTTAATTTATTAAATTTATTTAATTTATTAAATTTATTTAATTTATTTAATTTATTTAATTTATTAAATTTATTTAATTTATTTAATTTATTTAATTTATTTAATTTATTTAATTTATTTAATTTATTTAATTTATTTAATTTATTTAATTTATTTAATTTATTTAATTTATTTAATTTATTTAATTTATTTAATTTATTTAATTTATTTAATTTATTTAATTTATTTAATTTATTTAATTTATTTAATTTATTTAATTTATTTAATTTATTTAATTTATTTAATTTATTTAATTTATTTAATTTATTTAATTTATTTAATTTATTTAATTTATTTAATTTATTTAATTTATTTAATTTATTTAATTTATTTAATTTATTTAATTTATTTAATTTATTTAATTTATTTAATTTATTTAATTTATTTAATTTATTTAATTTATTTAATTTATTTAATTTATTTACTTTATTTAATTTATTTACTTTATTTAATTTATTTACTTTATTTACTTTATTTAATTTATTTAATTTATTTATTTTATTTAATTTATTTAATTTATTTAATTTATTTAATTTATTTAATTTATTTAATTTATTTAATTTATTTAATTTATTTAATTTATTTAATTTATTTAATTTATTTAATTTATTTAATTTATTTAATTTATTTAATTTATTTAATTTATTTAATTTATTTAATTTATTTAATTTATTTAATTTATTTAATTTATTTAATTTATTTAATTTATTTAATTTATTTAATTTATTTAATTTATTTAATTTATTTAATTTATTTAATTTATTTAATTTATTTAATTTATTTAATTTATTTAATTTATTTAATTTATTTAATTTATTTAATTTATTTAATTTATTTAATTTATTTAATTTATTTAATTTATTTAATTTATTTAATTTATTTAATTTATTTAATTTATTTAATTTATTTAATTTATTTAATTTATTTAATTTATTTAATTTATTTAATTTATTTAATTTATTTAATTTATTTAATTTATTTAATTTATTTAATTTATTTAATTTATTTAATTTATTTAATTTATTTAATTTATTTAATTTATTTAATTTATTTAATTTATTTAATTTATTTAATTTATTTAATTTATTTAATTTATTTAATTTATTTAATTTATTTAATTTATTTAATTTATTTAATTTATTTAATTTATTTAATTTATTTAATTTATTTAATTTATTTAATTTATTTAATTTATTTAATTTATTTAATTTATTTAATTTATTTAATTTATTTAATTTATTTAATTTATTTAATTTATTTAATTTATTTAATTTATTTAATTTATTTAATTTATTTAATTTATTTAATTTATTTAATTTATTTAATTTATTTAATTTATTTAATTTAATAAATTAAATAAATTAAATAAATTAAATAAATTAAATACATTAAATAAATTAAATAAATTAAATAAATTAAATAAATTAAATAAATTAAATAAATTAAATAAATTAAATAAATTAAATAAATTAAATAAATTAAATAAATTAATTAAATAAATTAAATAAATTAAATAAATTAAATAAATTAAATAAATTAAATAAATTAAATAAATTAAATAAATTAAATAAATTAAATAAATTAAATAAATTAAATAAATTAAATAAATTAAATAAATTAAATAAATTAAATAAATTAAATAAATTAAATAAATTAAATAAATTAAATAAATTAAATAAATTAAATAAATTAAATAAATTAAATAAATTAAATAAATTAAATAAATTAAATAAATTAAATAAATTAAATAAATTAAATAAATTAAATAAATTAAATAAATTAAATAAATTAAATAAATTAAATAAATTAAATAAATTAAATAAATTAAATAAATTAAATAAATTAAATAAATTAAATAAATTAAATAAATTAAATAAATTAAATAAATTAAATACATTAAATAGATTAAATAGATTAAATAGATTAAATAGATTAAATAAATTAAATAAATTAAATAAATTAAATAAATTAAATAAATTAAATAAATTAAATAAATTAAATAAATTAAATAAATTAAATAAATTAAATAAATTAAATAAATTAAATAAATTAAATAAATTAAATAAATTAAATAAATTAAATAAATTAAATAAATTAAATAAATTAAATAAATTAAATAAATTAAATAAATTAAATAAATTAAATAAATTAAATAAATTAAATAAATTAAATAAATTAAATAAATTAAATAAATTAAATAAATTAAATAAATTAAATAAATTAAATAAATTAAATAAATTAAATAAATTAAATAAATTAAATAAATTAAATAAATTAAATAAATTAAATAAATTAAATAAATTAAATAAATTAAATAAATTAAATAAATTAAATAAATTAAATAAATTAAATAAATTAAATAAATTAAATAAATTAAATAAATTAAATAAATTAAATAAATTAAATAAATTAAATAAATTAAATAAATTAAATAAATTAAATAAATTAAATAAATTAAATAAATTAAATAAATTAAATAAATTAAATAAATTAAATAAATTAAATAAATTAAATAAATTAAATAAATTAAATAAATTAAATAAATTAAATAAATTAAATAAATTAAATAAATTAAATAAATTAAATAAATTAAATAAATTAAATAAATTAAATAAATTAAATAAATTAAATAAATTAAATAAATTAAATAAATTAAATAAATTAAATAAATTAAATAAATTAAATAAATTAAATAAATTAAATAAATTAAATAAATTAAATAAATTAAATAAATTAAATAAATTAAATAAATTAAATAAATTAAATAAATTAAATAAATTAAATAAATTAAATAAATTAAATAAATTAAATAAATTAAATAAATTAAATAAATTAAATAAATTAAATAAATTAAATAAATTAAATAAATTAAATAAATTAAATAAATTAAATAAATTAAATAAATTAAATAAATTAAATAAATTAAATAAATTAAATAAATTAAATAAATTAAATAAATTAAATAAATTAAATAAATTAAATAAATTAAATAAATTAAATAAATTAAATAAATTAAATAAATTAAATAAATTAAATAAATTAAATAAATTAAATAAATTAAATAAATTAAATAAATTAAATAAATTAAATAAATTAAATAAATTAAATAAATTAAATAAATTAAATAAATTAAATAAATTAAATAAATTAAATAAATTAAATAAATTAAATAAATTAAATAAATTAAATAAATTAAATAAATTAAATAAATTAAATAAATTAAATAAATTAAATAAATTAAATAAATTAAATAAATTAAATAAATTAAATAAATTAAATAAATTAAATAAATTAAATAAATTAAATAAATTAAATAAATTAAATAAATTAAATAAATTAAATAAATTAAATAAATTAAATAAATTAAATAAATTAAATAAATTAAATAAATTAAATAAATTAAATAAATTAAATAAATTAAATAAATTAAATAAATTAAATAAATTAAATAAATTAAATAAATTAAATCAATTAAATAAATTAAATAAATTAAATCAATTAAATCAATTAAATAAATTAAATCAATTAAATAAATTAAATAAATTAAATCAATTAAATAAATTAAATAAATTAAATAAATTAAATAAATTAAATAAATTAAATAAAATAAATAAATTAAATAAATTAAATAAATTAAATAAATTAAATAAATTAAATAAATTAAATAAATTAAATAAATTAAATAAATTAAATAAATTAAATAAATTAAATAAATTAAATAAATTAAATAAATTAAATAAATTAAATAAATTAAATAAATTAAATAAATTAAATAAATTAAATAAATTAAAGTGTCCAATGAGGCGGGTGATATTCAATATCCAACGGGTTGATATGGAGGGTCTTCTACGTAGGTTCTGACCGGTGCGCCAAGAAACACGGCAATTTTTCCAACATCTATTTAGTTTTATTTCATATAAAAGTCATGAATTTTTGGTACTCCTCTTGTAACTTTACTAGGAAAACAAAGAAATTGCAACAACAATAAAGAAATAATCATTGAATTTAAAATTTTTGTTCGTATTTCTTCTAAACTATGTGGCCCTTCTTGGTTTTAATATTAGAATTACAAGTGTCTGATTTTAGATTATAGACAGAAAGTCAAAAATGGACCGTTTGTATTAATATACTTCAAGAAATGTTCTTTTTTGGGAAGTTTTGTAAATCTCGGCACATTTTTGACTTTCTCCGAAAGTAGTGTAAGATTTGACTTCTAGAACACCCTCAGGCTATATATTAATTTACAAATAATGGTAATTATTATTCAATGTGTGTATCAAATTAAGGTCTAAATTGTCAGTTAAATTTATTGCGGAACTGTAAGTGTGTTATGTGTGTAACAAGTTGTTGTTATACAGGGTGATATAAAAAAGCTAGTACATGAAATTAATTACTGGTCGGGAACTCCGCGTGTGGGGAGGGTCGAATTTTGTAAGAAAAGTACTAGATTCTGGAACTAGATTAGACACAGAAAGACGAAAATTATATAATTCAAGAAATGCATTATTTTGGGA
The DNA here is from genome assembly GCA_034092305.1 of Diaprepes abbreviatus. Taxonomy (NCBI): domain Eukaryota; kingdom Metazoa; phylum Arthropoda; class Insecta; order Coleoptera; family Curculionidae; genus Diaprepes; species Diaprepes abbreviatus. The sequence goes on from JASJET010000417.1 coordinate 51,559, forward strand.
GATTTTGGAAATCTCCAAAAATCCTAGTAGTCACTTGGCCACCTTGCGTGGGAAAAAAATTTCGACGTTCGGGACATAATAGAAAATTAAAACTTTCAATGGTTTTCGTCGTTGTGATGAAGAAATTTATTAGAAATTATAAAAATTAAACCCACAAACTAGAAGTACAATAAATTAAATAAATTAAATAAACTAAATAAACTAAATAAACTAAATAAACTAAATAAACTAAATAAACTAAATAAACTAAATAAACTAAATAAACTAAATAAACTAAATAAACTAAATAAACTAAATAAACTAAATAAACTAAATAAACTAAATAAACTAAATAAACTAAATAAACTAAATAAACTAAATAAACTAAATAAACTAAATAAACTAAATAAACTAAATAAACTAAATAAACTAAATAAACTAAATAAACTAAATAAACTAAATAAACTAAATAAACTAAATAAACTAAATAAACTAAATAAACTAAATAAACTAAATAAACTAAATAAACTAAATAAACTAAATAAACTAAATAAACTAATAAACTAAATAAACTAAATAAACTAAATAAACTAAATAAACTAAATAAACTAAAAAACTAAATAAACTAAATAAACTAAATAAACTAAATAACTAAATAAACTAAATAAACTAAATAAACTAAATAAACTAAATAAACTAAATAAACTAAATAAACTAAATAAACTAAATAAACTAAATAAACTAAATAAACTAAATAAACTAAATAACTAAATAAACTAAATAAACTAATAAACTAAATAAACTAAATAAACTAAATAAACTAAATAAACTAAATAAACTAAATAAACTAAATAAACTAAATAAACTAAATAAACTAAATAAACTAAATAAACTAAATAAACTAAATAAACTAAATAACTAAATAAACTAAATAAACTAAATAAACTAAATAAACTAAATAAACTAAATAAACTAAATAAACTAAATAAACTAAATAAACTAAATAAACTAAATAAACTAAATAAACTAAATAAACTAAATAAACTAAATAAACTAAATAAACTAAATAAACTAAATAAACTAAATAAACTAAATAAACTAAATAAACTAAATAAACTAAATAAACTAAATAAACTAAATAAACTAAATAAACTAAATAAACTAAATAAACTAATAACTAATAAACTAAATAAACTAAATAAACTAAATAAACTAAATAAACTAAATAAACTAAATAAACTAAATAAACTAAATAAACTAAATAAACTAAATAACTAAATAAACTAAATAAACTAAATAAACTAAATAAACTAAATAAACTAAATAAACTAAATAAACTAAATAAACTAAATAAACTAAATAAACTAAATAAACTAAATAAACTAAATAAACTAAATAAACTAAATAAACTAAATAAACTAAATAAATTAAATAAATTAAATAAATTAAATAAATTAAATAAATGAAATAAATGAAATAAATGAAATAAATGAAATAAATGAAATAAATGAAATAAATGAAATAAATTAAATAAATTAAATAAATGAAATAAATGAAATAAATTAAATAAATTAAATAAATTAAATAAATTAAATAAATTAAATAAATTAAATAAATTAAATAAAATAAATAAAATAAATAAATTAAATAAATAAATAAATTAAATAAATTAAATAAATTAAATAAATTAAATAAATTAAATAAATTAAATAAATTAAATAAATTAAATAAATTAAATAAATTAAATAAATTAAATAAATTAAATAAATTAAATAAATTAAATAAATTAAATAAATTAAATAAATTAAATAAATTAAATAAATTAAATAATTAAATAAATTAAATAAATTAAATAAATTAAATAAAATAAATAAATTAAATAATTTAAATAAATTAAATAAATTAAATAAATTAAATAAAATAAATAAATTAAATAAATTAAATAAATTAAATAAATTAAATAAATTAAATAAATTAAATAAATTAAATAAATTAAATAAATTAAATAAATTAAATAAATTAAATAAATTAAATAAATTAAATAAATTAATAAATTAAATAAATTAAATAAATTAAATAAATTAAATAAATTAAATAAATTAAATAAATTAAATAAATTAAATAAATTAAATAAATTAAATAAATTAAATAAATTAAATAAATTAAATAAATTAAATAAATTAAATAAATTAAATTAATTAAATTAATTAAATAAATTAAATAAATTAAATAAATTAAATAAATTAAATAAATTAAATAAATTAAATAAATTAAATAAATTAAATAAATTAAATAAATTAAATAAATTAAATAAATTAAATAAATTAAATAAATTAAATAAATTAAATAAATTAAATAAATTAAATAAATTAAATAAATTAAATAAATTAAATAAATTAAATAAATTAAATAAATTAAATAAATTAAATAAATTAAATAAATTAAATAAATTAAATAAATTAAATAAATTAAATTAATTAAATTAATTAAATTAATTAAATAAACTAAATAAATTAAATAAATTAAATAAATTAAATAAATTAAATAAAATAAATAAAATAAATAAATTAAATAAATTAAATAAATTAAATAAATTAAATAAATTAAATAAATTAAATAAATTAAATAAATTAAATAAATTAAATAAATTAAATAAATTAAATAAATTAAACAAAAAATTATATAAATTAAATAAATTAAATAAATTAAATAAATTAAATAAATTAAATTAAATAAATTAAATTAAATAAATTAAATACATTAAATAAATTAAATAAATTAAATAAATTAAATAAATTAAATAAATTAAATAAATTAAATAAATTAAATAAATTAAATAAATTAAATAAATTAAATAAATTAAATAAATTATATAAATTAAATAAATTAAATAAATTAAATAAATTAAATAAATTAAATAAATTAAATAAATTAAATAAATTAAATAAATTAAATAAATTAAATAAATTAAATAAATTAAATAAATTAAATAAATTAAATAAATTAAATAAATTAAATAAATTAAATAAATTAAATAAATTGAATAAATTGAATAAATTAAATAAATTAAATAAATTAAATAAATTAAATAAATTAAATAAATTAAATAAATTAAATAAATTAAATAAATTAAATAAATTAAATAAATTAAATAAATTAAATAAATTAAATAAATTAAATAAATTAAATAAATTAAATAAATTAAATAAATTAAATAAATTAAATAAATTAAATAAATTAAATAAATTAAATAAATTAAATAAATTAAATAAATTAAATAAATTAAATAAATTAAATAAATTAAATAAATTAAATAAATTAAATAAATTAAATAAATTAAATAAATTAAATAAATTAAATAAATTAAATAAATTAAATAAATTAAATAAATTAAATAAATTAAATAAATTAAATAAATTAAATAAATTAAATAAATTAAATAAATTAAATAAATTAAATAAATTAAATAAATTAAATAAATTAAGTAAATTAAATAAATTAAATAAATTAAATAAATTAAATAAATTAAATAAATTAAATAAATTAAATAAATTAAGTAAATTAAATAAATTAAATAAATTAAATAAATTAAATAAATTAAATAAATTAAATTAAATAAATTAAATAAATTAAATAAATTAAATAAATTAAATAAATTAAATAAATTAAATAAATTAAATAAATTAAATAAATTAAATAAATTAAATAAATCAAATAAATTAAATAAATTAAATAAATCAAATAAATTAAATAAATTCAATAAATTAAATAAATTAAATAAATTAAATAAATTAAATAAATTAAATAAATTAAATAAATTAAATAAATTAAATAAATTAAATACATTAAATACATTAAATACATTAAATAAATTAAATACATTAAATAAATTAAATAAATTAAATAAATTAAATAAATTAAATAAATTAAATAAATTAAATAAATTAAATAAATTAAATAAATTAAATAAATTAAATAAATTAAATAAATTAAATAAATTAATAAATTAAATAAATTAAATAAATTTAATAAATTTAATAAATTAAATAAATTAAATAAATTAAATAAATTAAATAAATTAAATAAATTAAATAAATTAAATAAATTAAATAAATTAAATAAATTAAATAAATTAAATAAATTAAATAAATTAAATAAATTAAATAAACTAAATAAATTAAATAAATTAAATAAATTAAATAAATTAAATAAATTAAATAAATTAAATAAATTAAATAAATTAAATAAATTAAATAAATTAAATAAATTAAATAAATTAAATAAATTAAATAAATTAAATAAATTAAATAAATTAAATAAATTAAATAAATTAAATAAATTAAATAAATTAAATAAATTAAATAAATTAAATAAATTAAATAAATTAAATAAATTAAATAAATTAAATAAATTAAATAAATTAAATAAATTAAATAAATTAAATAAATTAAATAAATTAAATAAATTAAATAAATTAAATAAATTAAATAAATTAAATAAATTAAATAAATTAAATAAATTAAATAAATTAAATACATTAAATAAATTAAATACATTAAATGAATTAAATACATTAAATAAATTAAATAAATTAAATAAATTAAATACATTAAATAAATTAAATAAATTAAATAAATTAAATAAATTAAATAAATTAAATAAATTAAATAAATTAAATAAATTAAATAAATTAAATAAATTAAATAAATTAAATAAATTAAATAAATTAAATAAATTAAATAAATTAAATAAATTAAATAAATTAAATAAATTAAATAAATTAAATAAATTAAATAAATTAAATAAATTAAATAAATTAAATAAATTAAATAAATTAAATAAATTAAATAAATTAAATAAATTAAATAAATTAAATAAATTAAATAAATTAAATAAATTAAATAAATTAAATAAATTAAATAAATTAAATAAATTAAATAAATTAAATAAATTAAATAAATTAAATAAATTAAATAAATTAAATAAATTAAATAAATTAAATAAATAAATAAATTAAATAAATTAAATAAATTAAATAAATTTAATAAATTAAATAAATTAAATAAATTAAATAAATTAAATAAATTAAATAAATTAAATAAATTAAATAAATTAAATAAATTAAATAAATTAAATAAATTAAATAAATTAAATAAATTAAATAAATTAAATAAATTAAATAAATTAAATAAATTAAATAAATTAAATAAATTAAATAAATTAAATAAATTAAATAAATTAAATAAATTAAATAAATTAAATAAATTAAATAAATTAAATAAATTAAATAAATTAAATAAATTAAATAAATTAAATAAATTAAATAAATTAAATAAATTAAATAAATTAAATAAATTAAATAAATTAAATAAATTAAATAAATTAAATAAATTAAATAAATTAAATAAATTAAATAAATTAAATAAATTAAATAAATTAAATAAATTAAATAAATTAAATAAATTAAATAAATTAAATAAATTAAATAAATTAAATAAATTAAATAAATTAAATAAATTTAGTAAATTAAATAAATTAAATAAATTAAATAAATTAAATAAATTTAGTAAATTAAATAAATTAAATAAATTAAATAAATTAAATAAATTAAATAAATTAAATAAATTAAATAAATTAAATAAATTAAATAAATTAAATAAATTAAATAAATTAAATAAATTAAATAAATTAAATAAATTAAATAAATTAAATAAATTAAATAAATTAAATAAATTAAATAAATTAAATAAATTAAATAAATTAAATAAATTAAATAAATTAAATAAATTAAATAAATTAAATAAATTAAATAAATTAAATAAATTAAATAAATTAAATAAATTAAATAAATTAAATAAATTAAATAAATTAAATAAATTAAATAAATTAAATAAATTAAATAAATTAAATAAATTAAATATTAAATAAATTAAATAAATTAAATAAATTAAATAAATTAAATAAATTAAATAAATTAAATAAATTAAATAAATTAAATAAATTAAATAAATTAAATAAATTAAATAAATTAAATAAATTAAATAAATTAAATAAATTAAATAAATTAAATAAATTAAATAAATTAAATAAATTAAATAAATTAAATAAATTAAATAAATTAAATAAATTAAATAAATTAAATAAATTAAATAAATTAAATAAATTAAATAAATTAAATAAATTAAATAAATTAAATAAATTAAATAAATTAAATAAATTAAATAAATTAAATAAATTAAATAAATTAAATAAATTAAATAAATTAAATAAATTAAATAAATTAAATAAATTAAATAAATTAAATAAATTAAATAAATTAAATAAATTAAATAAATTAAATAAATTAAATAAATTAAATAAATTAAATAAATTAAATAAATTAAATAAATTAAATAAATTAAATAAATTAAATAAATTAAATAAATTAAATAAATTAAATAAATTAAATAAATTAAATAAATTAAATAAATTAAATAAATTAAATAAATTAAATAAATTAAATAAATTAAATAAATTAAATAAATTAAATAATTAAATAAATTAAATAAATTAAATAAATTAAATAAATTAAATAAATTAAATAAATTAAATAAATTAAATTAAATAAATAAATTAAATAAATTAAATAAATAAATAAATTAAATAAATTAAATAAATTAAATAAATTAAATAAATTAAATAAATTAAATAAATTAAATAAATTAAATAAATTAAATAAATTAAATAAATTAAATAAATTAAATAAATTAAATAAATTAAATAAATTAAATAAATTAAATAAATTAAATAAATTAAATAAATTAAATAAATTAAATAAATTAAATAAATTAAATAAATTAAATAAATTAAATAAATTAAATAAATTAAATAAATTAAATAAATTAAATAAATTAAATAAATTAAATAAATTAAATAAATTAAATAAATTAAATAAATTAAATAAATTAAATAAATTAAATAAATTAAATAAATTAAATAAATTAAATAAATTAAATAAATTAAATAAATTAAATAAATTAAATAAATTAAATAAATTAAATAAATTAAATAAATTAAATTAAATAAATTAAATAAATTAAATAAATTAATAAATTAAATAAATTAAATAAATTAAATAAATTAAATAAATTAAATAAATTAAATAAATTAAATAAATTAAATAAATTAAATAAATTAAATAAATTAAATAAATTAAATAAATTAAATAAATTAAATAAATTAAATAAATTAAATAAATTAAATAAATTAAATAAATTAAATAAATTAGTAAATTAAAATTAAATAAATTAGTAAATTAAATAAATTAAATAAATTAAATAAATTAAATAAATTAATAAATTAAATAAATTAAATAAATTAAATAAATTAAATAAATTAAATAAATTAAATAAATTAAATAAATTAAATAAATTAAATAAATTAAATAAATTAAATAAATTAAATAAATTAAATAAATTAAATAAATTAAATAAATTAAATAAATTAAATAAATTAAATAAATTAAATAAATTAAATAAATTAAATAAATTAAATAAATTAAATTAATTAAATAAATTAAATAAATTAAATAAATTAAATAAATTAAATAAATTAAATAAATTAAATAAATTAAATAAATTAAATAAATTAAATAAATTAAATAAATTAAATAAATTAAATAAATTAAATAAATTAAATAAATTAAATAAATTAAATAAATTAAATAAATTAAATAAATTAAATAAATTAAATAAATTAAATAAATTAAATAAATTAAATAAATTAAATAAATTAAATAAATTAAATAAATTAAATAAATTAAATAAATTAAATAAATTAAATAAATTAAATAAATTAAATAAATTAAATAAATTAAATAAATTAAATAAATTAAATAAATTAAATAAATTAAATAAATTAAATAAATTAAATAAATTAAATAAATTAAATAAATTAAATAAATTAAATAAATTAAATAAATTAAATAAATTAAATAAATTAAATAAATTAAATAAATTAAATAAATTAAATAAATTAAATAAATTAAATAAATTAAATAAATTAAATAAATTAAATAAATTAAATAAATTAAATAAATTAAATAAATTAAATAAATTAAATAAATTAAATAAATTAAATAAATTAAATAAATTAAATAAATTAAATAAATTAAATAAATTAAATAAATTAAATAAATTAAATAAATTAAATAAATTAAATAAATTAAATAAATTAAATAAATTAAATAAATTAAATAAATTAAATAAATTAAATAAATTAAATAAATTAAATAAATTAAATAAATTAAATAAATTAAATAAATTAAATAAATTAAATAAATTAAATAAATTAAATAAATTAAATAAATTAAATAAATTAAATAAATTAAATAAATTAAATAAATTAAATAAATTAAATAAATTAAATAAATTAAATAAATTAAATAAATTAAATAAATTAAATAAATTAAATAAATTAAATAAATTAAATAAATTAAATAAATTAAATAAATTAAATAAATTAAATAAATTAAATAAATTAAATAAATTAAATAAATTAAATAAATTAAATAAATTAAATAAATTAAATAAATTAAATAAATTAAATAAATTAAATAAATTAAATAAATTAAATAAATTAAATAAATTAAATAAATTAAATAAATTAAATAAATTAAATAAATTAAATAAATTAAATAAATTAAATAAATTAAATAAATTAAATAAATTAAATAAATTAAATAAATTAAATAAATTAAATAAATTAAATAAATTAAATAAATTAAATAAATTAAATAAATTAAATAAATTAAATAAATTAAATAAATTAAATAAATTAAATAAATTAAATAAATTAAATAAATTAAATAAATTAAATAAATTAAATAAATTAAATAAATTAAATAAATTAAATAAATTAAATAAATTAAATAAATTAAATAAATTAAATAAATTAAATAAATTAAATAAATTA
>JASJET010000418.1:0-148413 GCA_034092305.1 Diaprepes abbreviatus
TATATATATATATATATATAATGTAGGTACACCGATTACTCCGGAACGGCACTTGAAGGAATTTTTTTACGTTATGTTAGGAAGGTGCTCCATATTTTTTTGGATGAAATTGGTGCAGTACAATCCAAGATGGCGCTGACAATATGGTGGCCGAAAAAATTAATTTTGTCCGATTTTCTCCAAAATTGGTATGGAAGAATTTTTTGGGTCGTACCCAACGAATCTGAAATTATTTTTAAAAAATTCAAAGTGGTGGATCGAATATGGCGGACAAAAAAATTACTTTAGTCCAATTTTCTCCAAAACTGATATGGGGAAAATTTTCGGGGTTGTACTCAACGAATCTGAAAATATTTTTAAGAATTCAAAATGACGGATCCAACATGGCGGACAAAAAAATTAATTTTGCTCAATTTTCTCCAAAATTGGTACGGGAGAGTTTTTGGGATTGCACATGAAGAATCTAAGATTATTTTTTAAAAATTTAATATAGCCGATCCAATATGGCGGACAAAAAACAATCAATTTTGTCCGATTTTCTCCAAAATTGGTATAGGGAAGTTGTCAGGGTAACGAATCTAAAATTATTTTCAAAAAATTCAATATGGCGTACAAAAAAAATCAATTTTGTCCGATTTTTTTCCAAAATTGATATGGGGGAGTTTTTGGGATCACAAATTAAGAATCTGAAATTATTTTTAAAAAACTAAATATAGGGGATCCAAGATGGCAGATAAAGAAAAATCAATTTTGTCCGATTTTTTTCAAAATTGATATTGGGGGATTTTTGAGATCGCAAATTAAGGATCTGAAATTATTTTTAAAAAATGGCGGTTTAAAGATTTTACATTTTGATTTTGTCTAAAATCAGTATTGGGGGATTTTTGTTACTGTTAGTTATGAATTTAAAATATTTTTTAAAAAACTCAATCTGGCGGATCCAATTTTACACCTTTCGATTTTCTCCAAAACTGATATAGGGGGTTCTTGAGGGTGTATATAAAATTATTTTTCCAGGATTCAATATGGCGAATCCAATATAGCGGATTAAAAATTTTCAATTTTTCGATTTTGTGCCAAGGTGGGACTAGATCGTTTTTGAGAATATAAATAGCGAATATAAAATTATTTAAAAAAAATCTACTATATCGGAACCAATGTGACGGTCTACAAGTTTTAAATTTTCAGATTTCATCCAAAATTGGTACAGTATTGAAGGTTTAGATTTAGATTAGATTAAAACGTTAATTTTTATTTCCAAATTCAATACGACGGATCCAATATGGGGGGTTGAAAATTTTACCTTATTCGCATTTTCTAAAATTTGGTATTAAGGGGTAGTATATGAAATTAAGTTTTTACAAACAATTAGGTTGATAAAATACAATATAAAGGGTTGAAAATTTTACATTTTCCGATTTTGTATAAAAATTGTTATTGCGGAGTTCTTGGGGCCTACACAAACTCAATATGCAGTATAAAATATATCAAGCTAAGAATTTACGTCTCAAGTTCTTTAAATATCGATATTGGAAGATTTTGGTGCCTATATTACCAGTCTAAAATTAATTTGAAATTTAAGGTGGATTTACTATGACAGATTAAATATTTGTTTGAGACAATTTCAATCAAAGAATTTTTAGTGGTTTATTTTAGGGTGATTTATAACTTTAGATAAAATGGGGGCTTTTTTGCTACCTTAGAGTCATTACGACGTAAACTAATCTCGATTGGCACTTAGTTCAAAAAATTTATGGATATCATAATGAATTCAAAAGTAAAAATCAAAAAATTAAATTTTTATAAAAAAAAATTAAACTGACTTCTAAAAGTGTGCTGAAAAATGAAAAATAACTAAAATTTTTGAAATCGGCGCGAAATTAATTCTTAATGAAATAAATAACTACTAATATATACGAATTATGGTAAGAAGCAATTACAAATAAAGTATCTTTAATATGTCGCAGCAGCGACACTCAACACAGATATGGAGTCGCTATTATTCTTAGTGACAAGGTAGAAAAATCAGTAATAGGATTCATTCGGTATCCGAAAGAATTATAATGCTACAGCTGACGACAACCCACGGCAAATTAAATCTATTACAGATTTATGCACCGACTGCTGATAAAATGGAAGACGAAATAGAAAACTTTTATAATGAGCTCCAATAGACACTACGCCTCACAAAATCTAGAGACATTACTGTTGTAATGGGGGATTTTAACGCAAAAATCGGCCCAGGGTAAATGTGATTCCATTGTCGGGCCATACGGCCTTGGAGTGCGCAATGATAGAGGAGATCGTGTGATAGAATTCTGTCAAGAGCAATAATCTAGTAGTAACAAATACCTTTTTTAAGCTACCTAAACGTCGTCTCTATACATGGAAGTCACCCGCTGATAAGGACAACAACATAGTTAGAAACCAGATTGATTACGTCTTGATAAAAAACAGATATCGAAATGCAGTACATTCAGTAAAGGCGTACCCAGGTGCGATGTATTTTCGGACCACAATCCCCTTATCGCTAAATTCCAACTTAAATTAAAAAGGATACAAACAAATCATAACATCAAAAAACTAAATATACAAAAATTAAAATCAGAAGAAACGAAAGAAAAGCTGAGACAAGACATCAACACAAACTTAGAAAGAAGACAAGGCAAGCCTGGTTAAACGATGATAACGTTGAACAACAGTGGCAGTTTTTCAAAACGTCAATTATGAAACCAAGCAAAAAAGTACTTACAACATCAAGATATAAGAAGGAAGATTGGATGACAGATGATATTTTGGAGTTGATGGATGAAAGAAGGAAACACAAGATCAACAAGACCCGATATCAACAGTTGCAAATTCAAATAAGAAGAAAAATAAGAGCAGCAAAAGAAGAGTACCTTTCTGGAAAATGCAAGGAAATAGAGGAGTTGCAAAACAAGTACGACAACTTCAACTTGCATAAAAAAGTCAAAGAACTAGCTGGAATAGAAAAGAAAAAAAACCTCAAACGTATTGTTAGACAAAGAGGGAAACATTATTATGGAAACACAGCAAAAATTATGCAGGTGGAAAGAATACATAGAAAAACTATTTGAAGATCAAAGACACGAAAATTCTTCTATAACCAGTCTGAGCGGTGACATAGGGCCTGAAATTACTAAAGCAGAGGTCATTTATGCATTAAGGTCGATAAAAACTAATAAAGCTGTTGGTCCAGATGAAATGCTAGGTGAGTTGTTGAAGCTGATCAATGACAAAAATATAGATTTATTGGTGAGATTATTTAACACAATTTACACGACAGGAACTATCCCCCGAGAAATGTTAACATCAAGATTCATATGTTTACCAAAGAAAGCAAATTCAAAGAATGCAGTGACTATCGAACAATCAGTATCATGTCACATACTTTGAAAACCCTTTTAAAAATTGTACACGCTAGAATACATTCCAAGTTGGAGCTGGATATTAGTGACACACAGTTTGGCTCCCGGAACGGGGTGGGTACAAGAGAAGCATTATTTGCTTTTAATGTGCTTACTCAAAGATGCTTAGATATCAATCAGGACCTCTATGTCTGCTTCATAGATTACAATAAAGCTTTTGATAGGTCAAGCATGACAAACTAATAGAAATTCTCAGAAGCAAAATTTGGATGAAAGGGATTTAAGGTTGATATCAAATCTGTATTACAATCAGCGAGCGGCAGTAAGATTTGGACAGGAAATATCCGGAGATGTAGAAATACAAAGGGGAGTCAGACAAGGTTGTATATTGTCACCTTTACTGTTTAACGCTTATTCTGAAGAGGTCATATTGGAAAGTCTTGAATCTGAAACAGAGGGATAAAAGTAAACGGAGTTTTGATCAACAATATTAGGTATGCAGATGACACCGTAATAATAGCTGATAGTTTGAAAGACCTAGAAAAGATAATGAATAAAATATTGAAAGTCAGTGGGGAGTATGGACTCTCTCTTAACACGAAAAAGACCAAGTTCATGATAATTAGTAAAAACAACACCAATAATAATGAAACCCTCATGATAGGAGGCCAGCACATAGAAAGAGTTAAGAAGTACACTTACTTGGGAACCCTAATAACAGAAAATAATGACTAAACCGTCGAAATAAAAACCAGAATCGAGAAAGCACATGCCAACTTTATTAGAATGAAAAAGGTTATCTGCAGCAAAGATCTAACGTTAGCCCTGAAAATACGACTGACTAAATGTTACGTATATAGTGTTCTATGTTATGGAATGGAAGCCTGGACACTGAATCGAGAGGCAATGTGAAGATTTATCTCTTTTGAGATGTGGACCTATAGAAGAATTCAGAGGATTTCGTGGGTGGATCGAGTTACGAACGCCGAAGTGTTGAGAAGAATGGGGAAAAGAAAAGGGAAGTCGAGATAACAGTAAAACAGAGAAAACTGCAATATTTCGGACACATTATGCGAGGAGAAGTCTAATCAGGTAATCTAGCATCTTACGGCTCATAATCCAGGGCAAAATAAGTGGCAGAAGCGGCGTGGGACGACGACGAATTTCATGGCTAAAAAACCTAAGGGAATGGTTTGGATGCAGTTCAAAACAACTATTTAGAGCAACTGCCTCAAAAATTAAAATAGCTATTATGATTGCCAACCTCCGCAATGGAGAAGGCACTTGAAGAAGAAGAATATGTTTGTGCGAATCACATTTTGTTAGGTATTGGTTTGGCGCAGACTTCAAAAATTTCAATTTCATATAAAAATTTATAGTTTTTTTCTTCACTTTTTAGCACAGTTTTAGAAGTCGGTTCAATTATTTTTATAAAAATTTAATTTTCTATTGTAAACGTTTTGTTTTAAAAATTAGTGCAATGGCAGCAAAACAAAAGCGGTTCATTTTGTGTAAGATGTAAGGGTTGTGTGAAAACTATCCGGTCCCATTGAAGTTGCAAGATATTCATTACGAAAACTTGAAAAATTCATGAAATTTGAAATTATCAAAACTGAATATTTCGAAGAAAAAAAAAGACGATATTTGTACAAACTCAACGGCATTTGTAAAAGTAAGCCATACTTTAAGATGCTATACCGGGTGTCAACGAATCTATTAGACAAGTCATAATTTCTAGAGTATTATGTGTATCAAAATGAGAATTAATACAGGTAAATGTTATGTGAAGAGGAGAGTTTTCGCATATTTTCCACTTTCCGGTCACTTCCGGTTTCACCGGAAATGGTCCCGGTTTTGAATTCTTAAATAGAACACCCTGTATATTTTAACATCTTTGGATTTCTGAGACTATTCTAGATCAGAATGTGACATTTTAAAAACTTTTTACGTCTACTTCATTTTTTTAGAGCCACTTTTAAAATTGCATCTAGGTGGCCATGATCGGACGCAAACTACTCTAAGGGCCTCTAAGGTGATGTCAAAAAAATACAATCGCAAATTTTAGTGACTAATATGAAAGACAGGAATTGGATTAAAAATTTAACAAAATTAACAAAAAACTAACAAAATAAACTAATAACTTAGACGACGCACTTAAAATATTTGAAAGTACAGTAGCTGAATTTGTTAAAAAGTTTAGTGTGGTATATGTTCAAAGTGCATTCCTTCTTTTTCACTACACATTTCAGCTCGTTCAATTGTTTCTCTCAACACGTTTTGTAGCATTCTTTCTTCTAATATTTCAAGAGTAGCTGGGGCTGCTCCATAGTAAACCCTTTCTTTAACATATCCCCAGACAAAGAAATCGAGCACAGTAAGATCCGGTGAGCGGGCTGGCCACCGTACCGGACCATTGGTTGCAATAATTCGATTATTAAAATGCTCTATTAAATAATTAAGAACTTCTCTAGTATTGTGAGGCGGTGCTCCATCTTGTTGAAAGTAAATTCGCCGTAAAACTGCTAAAGGTATATCATTGAGATGATTTTCGATTTCATTTTGAAGAAAACCTAAGTATCTAACCCCTGTTAACTGACCTTGAAACAATATTGGCCCAATTATTCTGTTTCCAACGATACCAGCCCAGACATTGATGCCAAATCTTTCTTGAAAATTGCCCTCTCTCATTTCATGTTGATTTTGTTGGGCCCAGTACCAAGTATTTTGCTTATTGAACATACCATTATTTGTAAATCGGGATTCGTCCGAAAATAGAATAAAATTGATAAAATTTGGGTTAACTGTATGATTTTGAAGCAGCCAATCACAAAACACTACCCGTCTATCGCCATCCTCAGTATACAAATGTTGATGTAACTGATATTTATATGCTCGATATCCATGCTTTTTCAGTATTTTTCTTGCTGATTCATAACTTATCTGCAGTTCTTGACTAATTTTTCTTAACGAAACTGTTTTATTAACCTCAACCATAGCAAGTACGTTAATCTCAGTCTCTTCAAACCTCTGTTCCGCCTCTTGATTTCCTATTTGCCTAAAACGAGTCTCGACATACGGAAAATACTGATGGGCTGGATGTTGCCGATTCGGATATCTATGAGCATACAACTCGGCAGCATTCCTTGAATTTCTATGACACTCTCCAAATATTAATAACATATCCACTATTTTACTTTGAATATACATTATTTTAACGAAAATTTAAACTAAACTTAACGAAAATTAAGGAACTTTTACGTCTGTTCTTAGAGCGTATGTCACTGTCATTATCTATTTAAGTGAGTGCTTTGTTTTCCAAAGAAGACTTGATAAAAACAGTTGGAAATTATTATGCATCATGGCTGTTCATGACGCACTTGTCATAAGTAAATAAATTATCCAGTATTTTGCTTAATAATATTTAATTTCTGTTCTTATGTCTAATCCAATCGCAAATAAATTAGTACCGTTAGATTCGTCAAAGAATGCTTTTTTCGAAAAGTAGTTGTCAAAAAGGGGTCGCCATTTGAAAATTAATAGTTAGAAATGAAAACGTAATTTTGTCAACTTGTCTTATTCCTGTCTTTCATACTAGTAACTAAAACTTTGCGATTGTATATTTTTGACATCACCTAAGGCCCTTAGATTAGTTTGCGTCCGATCATGGCCACCTAGATGCAATTTTAAAAGTGGCTCTAAAAAAATGAAGTAGACGTAAAAAGTTTTTAAAATGTCACATACTGATCTAGAATTGTCTCAGAAATCCAAAAATGTTAAAATATACAGGGTGTTCCATTTAAAAATTCAAAACCGGATCCATTTCCCGTGAAACCGGAAGTGACCGGAAAGTGGAAAATATGCGAAAACTCTCCCCTTCATGTACCATTTACCTGTACCAATTCTCATTTTGATACACATAATACTCTAGAAATTATGACTTGTCTAATAGATTCGTTGACACCCGGTATATAGTTTTTTGAGAAAAAAAATATCCTGATGATACATAACCTCAAATATAAGCCAAAATCGCGTTTTTTGCACTTTAAACTTAGGATTTAAAAAAAAACTTAATATGATGGACCAATTTACAAGTCGAATTTGAATTCAGCAACCCAAATCTACAAAAAAGCGACAATTTTCTGACTTTCGACGGAAAAAAGATGAAATTCATAAAAAATAGCCCTTTTCCCGATTCAATTTAAAGGAAAAATGTAGCTTTTCTCCATTTGCTTGAACACATTTAAATTTAGCCGAAATAAATAAAAGCAATCAACCCGGTATTATCCATTAATATTTCATACGTCTACTAAGCCTAATAAATGCACTTACGCAGCTTGTGGTAGAACACAATCGATCGATTGTGGCAGAAAATTACATTAAAACCGAGGCCGAAGCACCAATAACCGGGCCAAATTGGCTAGCCTTTATAATTTTCTTCGGGAACCGGAACGTTCTTCGTTGTTTTCCCATTTTCCCAATTACTCGTTTATTAATATTAAGTTTGCGTCGAGGCCTGCTTGTCTATGTTTATTTTTATTTATTGATTTTGTTCAAGTTTTACCATCAAACTGCTATTTCAGGACGAAAACTGACAGAATTATCAATGAAGATAAGCGAGAGCGCACAGGGTGGCTCGCTTGATGACTTACTTGGTTGATAATGGTCGTGTGCCATCTTGAATAGACTAACCTAAGTAATTTAAATTAATATGTACAGGGTGAGTCAACGATTGGATGAAGTAAGTTTGTGCCTTTTCGGTGAAATTAACAAATAAACTATATCTGTTGTTTGATACAGTTTATTTTTACGCAGATTTTAAAAATATTTAGGACTCTACAGGGTGAGCCAAAAAACTAGGACAGCATGAAGTTGTATTTTTTAAATAGAACACCCTATATACGAATCGTATTTTCGATTTAGCTTATAATTTTAAATCTTTTTATTAAGGGTTTACTATAACAAAACTTTATAGTTTCTGAGATAAGTAAGTTTAAAGAAAAAAAGTCACATTTTCAAGCATCAATTCAATCCTAAATAACGTTTTCAATTTTGTGACAAATATATTCAAATTTGGAATTTAGCAAGGCCAAGGACAAGTTAACATAATTTTTACCTAATATTTGCAATAAAAGCTACAGGGCGTTGAACACATCGGCTCAAATTTGAACAAGTTTAAATGAATAAATATGTTTTTTTTAAATGGTACACCCTGTATATTTTCATGTTATTTAATAGAGTAATAAAAACCCTAAAAGTTTTGTTCAATATGTCCTATACCTATTTATAATAGTTTTTGAGATATTTCAGTTTTTCTTATTTTCCATACTTGTTTACAGAAATAGTCTTCATTATCATAGTAGCCATGGCAAAAACAATGTAAAAGAACATTTTTCTGTGTGTCAAATTTATGACCGCAATCGCTTCTTTTGGTTTTTATGTAGTGTAGTTTGGTTTTTTTTGCATTCATCTTATATTGTAAAATGAATTTTCCAAAGAATGACTTAATAAATATGATTTATACAATAGGAGACGCTCAAAAAAATTGCCTTCTTGCTCAAAAAATTTACAAAATGAAGTATCCTGATCGACGCCAGCCTAATACCCATACTTTTCAAAACTTAATGCAAAGATTTGATTCTTCTGGTACTGTTGATTATCCAAAACGTAAAGTGGTCAACAAACCAGTAACTAATGAACTACAAGTATTGTTAAATGTTCAGGAAAATCCTTATATTGGTAGCCGTCAGTTAGCAGCATTATGTGACACATCACAATTCACCGCTAATCGTACTACCAAGAAATATAGGTGTCATCCATATCACATGGAATTACACCAAGAATTGCATGGACAGGATTTTGAAAGTCGTGTAAACTTTTGTCGTACAATAAATGCGGAGATTCAATTAAATCCAAATTTATTATGCAAGGTAATGTTTAGTGATGAAGCAACTTTTAGAAGTAACGGTGCCGTAAATAGACGCAACATGCATTATTATGCCACAGAAAACCCATTTTGAATTAGAGAGGTGCAACATCAAAACCACTGGTCATTAAATGTTTGGTGTGGTATTCATCATAATCGAATTATTGGATCCTACTTTTTTAATGAACCACTAAATGGCCATAGTTACCTGAACTTTCTACAAGAAGAACTACCCCAACTGCTTCAAGGTGTCGATAGGGATGAGCTCGACAGTATGTGGTTCCAGTACGAAGGTGCGCCTCCGCATTACCATCGTGAAGTTCGTGAGTTTTTGGACCAACGATATCCGCAAAAATGGATTGGACGTGGGGGTTTCATTGAGTGGCCACCAAGGTCTTGCGACATCACCCCATTAGATTTCTTCCTATGAGGTTATATTAAAAATAAAGTGTATGTTAATCCACCAACAACAGTGGAAGAAATGCGAAACAGGATTAGGGATACCTGTAGAACAATAACGCCACTAATTTGGTCCAGGGTCCGAGAAAATCTGCAAAAAAGACTAAATTTGTGCATTGCACAAGAGGGTCGTTTATTCGAACACCTATTAAAAAGAAATAATTAATCTCAGTATTTAATAGGTAATTTTTTTGTTTCAATTTATTATAAAAGTAAATATGTATTTGCCTTGTCGTTATTGTTGTGTTAATTTTTTCACATTATGTTTAATTAAACTATTGCCGTTGTAATATAACGAATAATGTATTTCATCATATTTAACCACATTCTGTTTGTTTCTGTAGTTTCTTTTTATTATTTTACATGGCTACTATGATAATGAAGACTATTTCTGTAAAAAAGTATGGAAAATAAGAAAAACTGAAATATCTCAAAAACTATTATAAATAGGTATAGGATATATTGAACAAAACTTTTAGGGTTTTTATTACTCTATTAAATAACATGAAAATATACAGGGTGTACCATTTAAAAAAAAAGATATTTATTCATTTAAACTTGTTCAAATTTGAGCCGATGTGTTCAACATCCTGTAGCTTTTATTGCAAATATTAGGTAAAAATTATGTTAACTTGTCCTTGGCCTTGCTAAATTCCAAATTTTATATATTTGTCACAAAATTGAAAACGTTATTTAGGATTGAATTGATGCTTGAAAATGTGAATTTTTTTCTTTAAACTTAATTATCTCAGAAACTATAAAGTTTTGTTATAGTAAACCCTTAATAAAAAAGATTTAAATTATAAGCTAAATCGAAAATACGATTCGTATATAGGGTGTTCTATTTAAAAAAATACAACTTTATGCTGTCCTAGTTTTTTTGGCTCACCCTGTAGAGTCCTAAATATTTTGAAAATCTGCGTAAAAATAAACTGTATCAAACAATAAATATAGTTTCTTTGTAAATTTCACCGAAAAGGCACAAACTTACTTCATCCAATCGTTGACTCACCCTGTACATATAAAGTGAGTTAATGATTGTGTTACGGTTAAAAATTGATCTTAAATAATAAATATTTCCGTTTACATTTTTCTACATTAAATTACAGATTCAGATTACTAAAGTAATAAATAGATTTTTGTTTGGTACGTTTTTCTTTAAAGGTTGTCAATGACATGCATAACTTGAAACGTGAATTTACAACAAACGATGTTTTCTACTATAAAACTAATGATTACCTTTTGTTTTTCATTCATTAATATTGGTTTCATCTATATTCAGATCATTCCTTTTGTTTACATTTTGAAATTTTGATTGACATCGAAACTTAACATATTTCTGTAATTTGTAAATTTCGTTACGTACCTCGAGACAATGTATGACATATTGGGAAAAAAGTTTTCTTAATTATTGGATAAATATGAACACTGTTTATTGGTTTTCTTGTCGATTTTCCTTTCTTTAGGAAATATTTATTTATTGTCACATATCAGCTGTTTGAGATAGCCAGGTCCACTGAATTGCATGGATTTTATGGTTGCCTATATGACGGCACCACTGTTAAATATATCGAAATGTTAAATTCGAAATAAGATAGTATCGATTTTTATTATGTTGTTTTTAGTTTATTAGTTGAATATTTTCCTTTACTTTACTAATTAGAATTTTTGGTAATTAAAATAATTGAAATTAGACCCTCGAACTATTTCGAACTAATTGGATTTTATTTTTGATTATTTTGAATCCGTAAAGTACTTTGCTCATAGGATATTCATTTTGTAGGACGAGGCAGTTTAGATTATTAAGATATTGGTTGTCTCTGTTTGATTTCAGTACTGGCCAGATTAAAATTGAGATAGAAGAATTTTTGTATATAATTTCCGGAAGTAGTTCAAATTGTATGATAAATTTCAAGGGTTCGAGATTATGGCTACGAGATTAAGGTTATTTTTTTGGATAGATTTTTGATGGACTTTTTTTATTAAGTTTTTTTGGTAACTTCCATTGGAAGGAATGTGAGAGTGACTTGAGAAAAATCGTTCTTTTTTGGCTATCTGACGCAAGAGCGAGTGGTTTAGTTTTACTAATTTCCCAGGTAAAGGATTTTGGACATAAATGGCCGATTAAAGTAACAAAACCAAGTCGGGGTGCAAACAGTTTTTGGTGATTTTAGTCGTTTCACCCTACAGCCAGTTTGGCGATTATTTTTCTTCAGTCAGCCAGAAACAACGGCTTAACAGTTATCAGATGCCACCATTTTCTTGAGTTCGAGGTATGTACATATTTCTTTTGAAACAATCAGTTTTGTGTTTAAGCAAAATTTAGCTAGGCTTGCGTAGGCCTTTTGTACGACTGATTGAGTAGGAATTTTTATTTCTTTATTTTAGGGTCTTTGGGATAAGTATAATACGTCTTTGGAATAATTACGTCTTTGGGGATAACTACAGTATTGTCTTTGGATTTCTTCATTGGTTCTGTTTTTTTGGATGAAATTTTGTAATGTACAGTTTGGGTTATCGTGCTGAACTTTTGGGATTGTGAGCCCCCGAAAGGGACAATCTCCGTATTAAGCCAGGTCAACGTCCTTTCTGGTGAAGCCGTCTATGTCACAGGCCTTGTTTAACCACCTGTTTGAAAGTGATTCAGCTAAGTGCCTAATTTTAGCCAAAGTATGTACACGAGAGTTTCTGATTGTTAAGCCTAATGGGTATTAAACCTGTATTTTTAATCGCTTAGTTATCTAAGCACAGTTTTCTTTTCGATTATCTAGAGGGCTAACAGGTAAGGGATTCTTCTGTACATAATTTTGAACTTTTTTCTAATTAATAGATTTTAAATACTTGGAATTTAATATTTTTCTAATGATATTTATCTTTTGCTAAATTTACCATATTACATAATATTTGCGGTGAACCAGTAAACTCTGTAAAGTGAAACGCAGTCGACTTCGTTGCGCTACAACCTCAAATTTATATGTTTTATTTTGCGATGCCCTACTGTAATTGAGGTTTTTTTTATTATGGTTCCATTTTTAGAGTCCCAGAGTGGCCAATTAACCATTTAATAATTGTTTAAAGTATTGAATATTATGATGATAAATTTATTGAAAATTTTAATTCCTTAACAATTGAATATTTTGGAAACTAGTTGATTTGTTCAAAATTGTAACATACTTTTTAGAAAAATTTTGTTAAGATTTTAACCACTTGAGCGACAGTTATAAGTTGATTTCTATGATCTAATTTTTGTAATTATCTATCACCTTTTTGTGTAATTTTCCATTGCTTATATTTCTGTTAACTATCACTTAAACACTCATTATCTTTCTCATTATCAATTTTCTAATTCTTTCTCTTTGCAGACATTTTTGTAGTTTTTTATATGGCTTATTTTTTTTATTACTGCAAAATTGATACTCTCCTGCACTGTTGGGCTTATGGAACTTCATAGTCCAATTTAAAATAGAGAGTGTTTTTTATCTTCTATGACTGGGCTATGTCGACGTAAACCTTCCAAAGGTAGTAGCTGATTTGTTTACTTTTTGGATCGGTTTGCCGTTCACTGTGCAGGACACTGTCAAGTTTACCTTGCTATCTTTTATTTAATTCTACCTTTTCTATATCATAGAAAGTCAATAACTTTCGACTAAGTCGTTAACAGAGTTTTTTTTTATTGATTGCCAATTTACCATTTGTTAACGCAATTCTATCAGATAGCCCCATTAGAGAAGCTTACAATAATTCACACTGGTGATAACTTTTTCCAGGGGTTGTACTTATTTTCTGGGAAGGGGTAAACCGTGAGGAATAAATGTATTGGCTTCTATTTAATTGGTTTTATTTCCTATAATTTTAAATTAGGATACTTTTAAGTACTTAGACGATTTATTTACATTAAATATTTATTCTTTTCCAAGTTTTCTTTACTACAAGTGCTCGTAGTATAATCATTAGGGCTCATTCTAAAGTAAAATATGGCGCCTTCTTCCCGATTTAGACATTTATAAAACTTATACAGGCAATATATTAAAAATAGTGGAAAAATATAAAAACAACGAATCTACCCTGAGATGAGCTAGCGTAAAAGTAGACTCCAGTCAGCATTAGGACAATCATTAGGTAAGTCTGAACTGAGGTACCTTACAGGGTGTTGCCAGGATTTGGTAAGGCGTTTATAGTTTGTAATATTATATTACATGGCATGGTAAAATTTTGAGATTTCATTTGCGCCGAATATTCGGGATTTCAGTGGCGCGAAATTAATTGCAATTTTAATTACCCAGTTTAAGATATTTTTTTTTACGCAGCCAGCAATTCTAGAGATTTCAATTGGATAAAGTAAGTTTATGCTTTTTAGATAAAATTTACCAAGAAACTGTATTTACTTATATGCAGGGTTCAACCGATTTAAATTATTTAATTTAATTGTATTTGCAAGTGTTGTAGATGATTTTCTTGCATGAATTGGTGTCAGCTGATCCCCAAGAGTTATATTTGCGCGCTGACTTGTTTCTGTTCAGCAAAACATTCGAGCTGTTGCGAATAATGTGATTGTTTGTTAATTTGCGACATTTAAATTATCACCTTATAAAAAATTTTTACCTTCACAAAAAATTATACCGGGTGTCAACGAATCTATTAAACAAATCATAATTTCTAGAGTATTATGTGTATCAAAATGAGAATTGATACAGGTAAATGTTATGTGAAGAGGAAAGTTTTCGCATATTTTCCATTTTTCGATCACTTCCGGTTTCACCGGAAATGGCCCCGGTTTTGAATTCTTAAATAGAATACCCTGTATATTTTAACATCTTTGGATTTCTGAGACAATTCTAGATCAGAATGTGACATTTTAAAAACTTTTTACGGCTACTTCATTTTTTTAGAGTCATTTTTAAAATTGCATCTAGGTGGCCATGATCGGACGCAAACTAATCTAACGGCCTTAGGTGATGTCAAAAAAATACAATCGCAAAGTTTTAGTGACTAGTATGAAAGACAGGAATTGGCTTAAAAATTTAACAAAATTAACAAAAACCTAAAAAATAAACTAATAACTTAGACGACGCACTTAAAATATTTGAAAGTACAATAGCTGAATTTGTTAAAAAGGTTAGTGTAGTAAATGTTCAAAGTGCATTCCTTCTTTTTCACGACACATTTCAGCTCGTTCAATTGTTTCTCTCAACACGTTTTGTAGCATTTGGGGCGTTATACTTCTAAATGCCAGTAAAATTCTTTCTTCTAATATTTCAAGAGTAGCTGGGGCTGCTCCATAGTAAACCCTTTCTTTAACATATCCCCAGACAAAGAAATCGAGCACAGTAAGATCCGGTGAGCGGGCTGGCCACCGTACCGGACAATTGGTTGCAATAATTCGATTATTAAAATGCTCTATTAAATAATTAAGAACTTCTCTAGTATTGTGAGGTGGTGCTCCATCTTGTTGAAAGTAAATTCGCCGTAAAACTGCTAAAGGTATATCATTGAGATGATTTTCGATTTCATTTTGTAGAATACCTAAGTATCTAACCCCTGTTAACTGACCTTGAAACAATATTGGCCCAATTATTCTGTTTCCAACGATAGCAGCCCAGACATTGACGCCAAATCTTTCTTGAAAATTGCCCTCTCTCATTTCATGTTGATTTTGTTGGGCCCAGTACCGAGTATTTTGCTTATTGAACATACCATTATTTTGTAAATCAGGATTCGTCGGAAAATAGAATAAAATCGATAAAATTTGGGTTAACTCTATGATTTTGAAGCAGCCAATCACAAAACACTACCCGTCTATCGCCATCCTCAGTATACAAATGTTGATGTAACTGATATTTAAATGCTCGATATCCATGCTTTTTCAGTATTTTTCTTGCTGATTCATAACTTATCTGCAGTTCTTGACTAATTTTTCTTAACGAAACTGTTTTATCAACCTCAACCATAGCAAGTACGTTAATCTCAGTCTCTTCATTTATGATAAACCTCTGTTCCGCCTCTTGATTTCCTGTTTGCCTAAAACGAGTCTCGACATACGGAAAATACTGATGGGCTGGATGTTGCCGATTCGGATATCTATGAGCATACAACTCGGCAGCATTCCTTGAATTTCTATGACACTCTCCAAATATTAATAACATATCCACTTTTTCACTTTAAGTATACATTATTTTAACGAAAATTTAAACTAAACTTAACGAAAATTAAGAAACTTTTACGTCTGTTCTTAGAGCGTATGTCACTGTCATTATCTATTTAAGTGAGTGCTTTGTTTTCCAAAGAAGACTTGATAAAAACAGTTGGAAATTATTATGCATCATGGCTGTCCATGACGCACTTGTCATAAGTAAATAAATTATCCAGTATTTTGCTTAATAATATTTAATTTCTGTTCTTATGTCTAATCCAATCGCAAATAAATTAGATTCGTCAAAGAATGCTTTTTTCGAAAAGTAGTTGTCAAAAAGGGGTCGCCATTTGAAAATTAATAGTTAGAAATGAAAACGTAATTTTGTCAACTTGTCTTATTCCTGTCTTTCATACTAGTAACTAAAACTTTACGATTGTATTTTTTGACATCACCTAAGGCCCTTAGAGTAGTTTGCGTCCGATCATGGCCACCTAGATGCAATTTTAAAAGTGGCTCTAAAAAAATGAAGTAGACGTAAAAAGTTTTTAAAATGTCACATTCTGATCTAGAATTGCCTCAGAAATCCAAAAATGTTAAAATATACAGGGTGTTCCATTTAAAAATTCAAAAACGGGGCCATTTCCGGTGAAACCGGAAGTGGCCGGAAAGTGGAAAACATGCGAAAACTCTCCCCTTCACATACGATTTACGTGTACCAATTCTCATTTTGATACACATAATACTCTAGAAATTATGACTTATCTAATAGATTCGTTGACACCCGGTATAATGTGTTTAACATGATTTTCAACAAGTTTTGATTAACCTATAGCCTGTTTCCCCTGTTGTGGTCAAGAATGTCTGGTACCTGTTTTAAATGCAAAACTTCAAAGAGCCCAGGAAAGGTGAGGTCTTTGGCTATCCTTGCGATCACTGCAAAAATGTAGTATGTCAAACTTGCAATGAAATCAATGTCCCTGAAATAAGGACAATCTTATTAAGCAAGAGAATAATATCTTTCTATTGTAAAGACTACATGTTCAGCGTCAGACAGCTGCAGGGATTGACAGACCGTGTGGGTATTCTTGAAAAGTAGGTTACATTGCTCAAACATTGCACTAAGAACCTGGGTGATATTAGGGTTCAGGTTCAGGATATTACTAGTCCGGGTTTTCCACTTGGACCCGTGGATGGTGATGCTGGCCCTTATCTTCGGAATCTGGATTATGAGGATGGGATCTGGAGTGAGATGAATAACCAATACAGCAGAGCTAGGAACGTTATGCTGTACAACGTACCCGAATGAGACAATGATGCACAGAAAATATCCTTAATTTTATCAACATTGAATGGCACTCCCCTCCCTGTTGCTCATTTTGCTAGGGTGGGCAGAAGTAATGTTAAAAGCTCCAAGGCTATTAAAGTTGCAATGAATACTGTTGATGAAGCCCAAAATCTAATACATAACCATCATAAACTTAAGGGTCAAAATGTGTACATCAACTTAGATTTGACTTCTAGACAGAGAGATGTTGAAAAGGCTACTTTGATGGAGTTTATATCTAGTGACATACCTAACTCTGAACTGGGGTTTTTTGGTTTTACTATTTTCTGTAAGGACCATTCTCACCTAACAAGTACTAAGAAATCATTTGGAGGTGTCTTTGTAGTAAATTTACTTCATTCAATCTTTTACTCACCCTATGCAGATGTCGTTTCACTTTTGAGATTTTACAGTCTTGCATGGAAAATGTCTGCAGGTTCAATATCCTGCAGACGTGTCTTGGAATGGAGATTTTATATAGATAGTTATTTTCTATGGACTTTGCTCTTAGTCAGCTCCACTAATTAGGCGGTTTAAAAGCATATTTAGAGAGAAATAGAGTTGAAAAGGCTACTTTGACGGAGTTTATATCTAGTGACATACCTAACTCTGAACTGGGGTTTTTTGATTTTACTATTTTCTGTAAGGACCGTTCTCACCTAACAAGTACTAAAAAAAAACATTTGAAGGTGTCGTTGTAGCGACCAGAGATACCATGCCGTGTAAACAAATTTTGTGATCTGAGAATCTTGAGCAGGTCTTTATCGTGCCTCCGAACTCACCACTTAGGAACTATTTAACCTTCTATGAAGGCTTGGACTCTATCAAAAGCCATTATTCTGATGCCAAACTTTACGTGGGTGGTTATTTTAATTTACCAAAGGCAGCCTGAACCAATGAAGATTTATGTGCAGTGGTCGTTCCTCGGATGATACTTACGTCTCCTCTCAGGATGGGGAAGTTATTGCTGCGCTATCTGACTTTTGCGCCTTCCATAACTTTTTCCGGTCTAACTTTATAGTTAATATGAACAATGTTATTTTATATTTAGCTTTGAGTCACGCGAGGCTCACTGTTGACTCTGTTCCATCGCTAGTTCGCGTGGACGACAATAACCCGCCAATTGCCTATAATATTAATTCTTCGTGTTCGCGTTCTCATGGCATCAGCACTCATGCATAGAATTTTTACTTCGACTTTAAACATGCCAATAATATCTTGTTAAATGTGTATTTGTGCTCTGTAGCCTGGGAGGCCTTTTTTCTTCTGTGGGTAGTGTTGATGATATGCTAAATATTTTATACAATAAATTATATATTATATACAAAAGAAAATATGGAACATGCTGAGAAACAGAAAAAAACCAATCAATGAATACGTTCAACTAAGTCCAATCGACAGCCAACAATGGGTCAGCCATTTTAATGACTTACTCCAGGCACCAGCTACAGAAAACAACGTAGACGAAAACCAACAAGAAACCACAGAACTAACAGATGTTAACATCAGTGAAGCAGAGATGCACCTGACAATTTAGAAATTAAAAAACAGAAAATCACCTGGTACCGACCAAATTACGAATGAGATGCTAAAGTACGGAGGCCCCAGCCTTGTCACAGAGCTCACTGTTCTATTTCAAAAAATACTCCGCACAACGTCCGTACCCAACGAATGGCGGAAAAGCATCACAATTCCGATCCACAAAAGAGGATCAAAGAAACAACCCGAAAACTATAGGGGAATCAGCTTACTGAACAGTTCAAACAAATTGTTAACCAAAATACTGTCACAATGGATTGTAGACAAGTTAAGGGCGTGCGAAGAACAGCAGGGCTTCCGGAATAACCGCTCTACTATCGACGGTATATTTATTATCAGACAGCTGGTTGAAAAATCTATCGAATACGATAAACCGCTGTTCATTTGTTCTGTGGACTTTACACAAGCGTTCGACCGAGTCAAACTGAAACACATACGCACAATATACGAACTGAATTCCAAAAACACCATGGTAATTAAAACAAATAACACTTTAACAGAGGAAATCCCTCTATCCATAGGAATAAGACAGGGTGATAGCCTAAGTCCAGCACTTTTCAATGTAATCATGGACGAAATCATTGATGAGGTAAAAAGCGTTTAGATTATATGCTTTGCAGACGATGTTGCCTTGACAGCAGATAGCGAGGAAAACTTACAAAGAATGTTTTTCCATCTCAATCGAACAGCTAAACAGTATAATATGAAGATATCTGTGGAGAAAACCAAAGCAATCGTAATAGCAAAAGAACCGGTAAGATGCAAACTAATGGTTGATGACAAACATATCGAACAGGTTGGGAAGTTTGAATACCTAGGAGCACATATAACAAGTAACAGGGCAGTAACGGAAGAAGTACGCACTCAGACCAACAAAGCGGCCATGATATTAGGCCAACTAAGAGACATAATCTGGAACAATATACATATGATGGTTGAGAGCAAAGCAAGAATTTACAAGGTCTGTGTAAGATCGATACTGACCTACGGCGCAGAAACAAGAAATGAAACCACAAAGTCAAAACAAATTATGAGAACCACAGAAATGAAAACGCTGAGAATGATCACGGGAACAAGTTTAAGAGATAGGATAAGAAACGCAAAAATACGCGAAGACAGCGGAGTGGGGGATGTTGTGAAGTGGGTTCGAAACCGTCGTAGGCAGTGGGGAGATCACGTGAAACGAATGGACGGTGACAGACTAGCAAAAACCGTGATGAGAGAGAAACCAAACACCAAACGGCCGCCTGGACGTCCGCCCAAAAGATGGAGAGACAGCTTGATTTCCACCTTAAATGGGGATCGATGAGGCATTGTATAGATAACAGAACTTGGTTCTACCTAGAAGAAGAAGAAGAAGAACAAGAAGAAGAAATTATATTCTACCATGTAGGCATTTGTGCCTGTAAACAGGATTTCTGCAAGAAAGTTTCCTAGTTGGTTTTCCAACAAGCTCGTTGAGTAAACTATATAAAAAAAATATGTCATAAACAGTTTATGGCGAGTGGTTCTCGGAACGACTATGAAATGTTTACAGGTTTGCGCGCAGAATATAAGAGACTGTCACGCCTTTGATATGTTAAATATATTCGTGACAAATTTACAACTGCAGTCGCTTGTTCAGATTTCAGTACAGTGTTGCTTGATTTCTGTTTGTGCAACCGTTCCTTTTCAGACACAAGTCGCGAAGTTACGACACTGAAATCTAGTGTCATTATTGTAGTTCTACTGTCTGTACATGTATGTTACACTATGCCTACTTAAGTTCCTCTGACAGAGATAGCCACACTGCAGAATAACATAAATTTCCAATGTAAAGATCGTCACACATTGTCCGAGAAAATAAAACTCTCCGACTCTCGTGCTCCTGCAGAATACCCCGGCTCCAGCTCTTTCATCTTATTGAGATCCAGGTGTGTATACCACCAGGATCAATTTCTCAGAAGATTTTGCTCTCTTTATCAATCCTTTCCACTTGGCAGAAATATTTCCAGAGAGTGGTTGGGTTTTAAGAGCGGCGCAATGTAATCTGTCTAAAAGAGGAGCGATGAACATCTCTTTATCTCGCTTTTCAAGGCACCTGAGAAGCCGCCCGTTCCAGTTCCGAGATGCTTTAGGCAACTAAGATAGTGTATAGCCTTTAAGGTCTCATTCTCTATGTATAAGAGGAGGTAGGTTCACCAGGTCCTCCAGAGCCCTAGTAGAGGCAGTTCTCATCACACTCATTATTCCAACACAAACGATTCTTTGAAATTTGTCAAATTGAAGACGGTATTTGCGTTTTGTGCTACTAGACCACCGCTCAATAGCTGAGTACGCGATCACGGAGCGGATCACCACAGTGTATATCCAAAACAACACTCTCAATGTCAGCACCTAAAAGCTCGTTTACAAATTCGAAAAGCACATATATCCTTCTTAGTTTGAGTCTTAATATGATGATTCCAGCTCGGCCGTGAGTCCAGAATTGCTCCTAGGAATTTAATTGTTCCCTTGTATTGAAGGATCCTCCCATCAATGTAATTGTGGGGAGTCTCCCTCCTTGTTCAAGTTTATCCCAGTCCTTCCCTGTGGCACCATCCCTTCGACCTGCACCATTGATCCCTCAGGTCCTGGTAATCGTGCCCAGGGCACAAAATGACCAGATCGTCGACATAGACTTAGGGCAGTAGTTTCCCGTTTTTTTTGCCCTATCGAGTTCACAAATGGTGAATGATTTCGTAATTACAAAGTTAAGGCATATTAATCCCTAAATAAAAAAGTTTCGAAATTATACGCTTAACCGAAAACAACTTTTTGCTGTCCTTATTTTTTGGCACACCCCTGTAGAGTAATAGAAATGTGCATATGTAATCATATAAAGCAGTAAATATAGTTTCTTGATAAATTTTACTTAAAAGTCGTAAATTTACTTCATCCAATCTTCGACTCACCCTATGTAGATGTCGTTTCACTTTTGAGATTTTACAGTCTTGCATGGAAAATGTCTGCAGGTTTAATATCCTGCAGACGTGTCTCAGAATGGAGATTTTATATAGATAGTTATTTTCTATGAACTTAGCTCTTAGTCAGCTCCACTAATGAGAAAATTAGGTGGTTAAAACATTGAGAGAGAAATAGAGTAGAATTTGCAGGAAATAAACTGCATATATTTTCATTTAATGGTGAGAAGGAGGAAACGGTAACTTACTAGATTAACTTTGATAATACTTGAACTACTGCAAATAAATGATCTAATGTAATTTTTTCGACCATCAAAGTTCCTTTAAGTCATATTAGGCCAGGTGCGTAGCTGTAAAGCAGGGAGTAAGAAAAAAATAATTCGTTACAGCAAACTGATAGAGGAATATTGTAGGTAATATTATAATTAATTTAGGAAAAATAATTCGAACCACTGCCAACTCAATGGGAGTGATTTTCGGGAGTGAAAGACAGTTTTTTTGCGATTTCCGGCTAAACTACGCATTTTATCGAAGAAAGTTAGATACAAAAAAATGTACATAATAAAAAGATCTACAACTTTTGAACCATTTTTACCCTAATCTCAAAATTTTCCGAAAAAAATGCAAAAAATAGTTTTTTCGGTTTTTTCCCCACAAAAAATATTCGATTAAGTTCCCACTTGGAGAGAGTATACCTTTTGATGTCCAAATGAACTTCATTTGTAGAATTATATAAAAGAAACTTAGTTCTCAACCAACTGAAAAAACACCTTATACTATAAGGACAAACGTACTCTGTTCTAACACAGTTAGAGACAAAACACTATCTGAGATTGCAAGAATACCAGGAAAGGGAGGAAGCCTTTTCTATGGTGGTGCACTGCCATCTGTAGATCGGTTTCGAACTTGTTAGTTCTCGTCAGTACATAATACGAGATTATATATTCAGATTGCATGGAATGCTGGGAGATGGCGCCGCTTGTATTAGATTTCATATTTTGTCTAATATAAGTTGCTTAAAGGATTTATTTTTCCGATGCTGAGGTGCGCTGACCTATTCTGTACTGACGAGAACTAATAAGTTCGAAACCGGTCTACAGATGGCGGTGTACCACCATAGGAAAGGCTTCCATCCTTTTCTGGTATTCTTACAATCTGAGATAGTGCTTTGTCTCTAACTGTGTTAGAACAGAGTACGTTTGTCCTTATAGTATAAGGTTTTTTTAGTTGCTTGAGAACTAAGTTTCTCTTATATAATTGTATTTTATACACCCAACTGCAAGTATATTATCCACTTTTGGTATAAACTACCTTTGTTTTGTGCAAAAATATTTTTCCGTTGCGGTTTTATTTAACTTTAATAAAAAAAAATGATGGAATTTCTTCTTAAAATTAATTGTCCAACAGAGTTCGGACTAGGCTGGCTTTTTTCACTTTTACAATTGCCGAAAAATCTAAAAAACTGAAAAAATGTTTTTTTTCGATATGCGTTTTACGATTATTTTCAATAATTTGTTATTATTTGTTAAAATTATTATAATTTTATAACATCAATGTTTACTACAAACAATGAGTAAAAAAATTAAAAATTCACTACGTTTAAAATATCACATAAACAAAAAAAAAATAGTTTTGTTTGGCCGGAGCTGGAAATTGTTTCTTTGTCAATTTTTCAATTCCGATGATCTTTATTCCATAATAGTAAAGGTTCGACTTATAAGTGACCCAATTTTTATTTATTTGTTAATTTCAATATTTTAACTCGAAATTTTTCATTATATTTCCGAGTAAAATTTCAAAAAAAATTTGAAACTAAAGAAGAGCTCAAAGACTTAGGAGTATATTTTGACAGCAATTTAAGTTTTAACTTTCATGTGAATCACATTACTAATAAAGCATTAAAATTACTGGGCTTTATTAAAAGAACCTTGCATGACTTTAATAACATTGCTTGCTTTAGAACATTATTTTGTTCCTATGTTAGGTCAGTCCTGGAATATGCTTGCCAGGTATGGTCTCCTTACTACGGGCAGTATATTCAACGGATTGAAAGAGTGCAAAAGAGATTCATTAGATTTGTGGGTTTCAAAATGGGGATACCAAGTGAAGACATAGTATATGAAGAAATACTTAAGGCCATTAATTTGATACCTCTTAGGGAAAGGAGAACATACATCGATATGCGCACCTTTTATAAAATTTTGCATGGATTAATAGATTGTCCCGAATTATTAGCCATGATAGACATAAATATTCCACAGAGAGTTTTGAGAGAATTCAATTTATTTGGTGTTCCTTATCACAGAACAAACTATGGTTTGTCATCATCTGTTACTCGTTTTTCAATTAAGGCGAATAAATTTGAATATAATATCGATTTCTTTAATGATACATTGAATTCCTTGAGCTCAAAAATAAAGAATACACTCTGATATATGTATCTAGTTGTTTTATCTATAGATCGTAACTTGTTTTTAGTGTATGTATTTTATATTTGCCCACCTTCTATATACCTTTTTATTTTAACTTTTGTGTTTGTATGAGTATATTATACCCTATTTTATCTATATTGTGTATCTTCAAGTTTATATAGTTTTGTATTTGACTAATTATCTAATTATTTGTTCAATGTTTTGTTGTATGTTTCTGTTCATGTGTGTGATACTAGAGATTTTTATATTATACTTATGTATTGATTTTTTTTCTTTTGTAAATGGCTATAAACATTTATTTATTTATTTATTTATTTAGTAATGCTGGCAATCCTGACTCTTGCAGCTGTTCCCCCCTCCCCCCGCTGAGTAGCACCTCCATAATTACTTGACTCCAATATTCAAAAGTGAAAGATTAGTAAGTACTGTCAAGATTCTATAATTTTGTAATATTCTAGAAAGTTTTGGAATACATTGAAATATAATGAAAATAGAACAAAATAGGGCCCTTGTATTGTAAGCAAAGTAGGGTAACAGACCGGCTTCTATTAGTAGAGGGGTGTCAGTTCGTTTTGGAGCATCGGGCGAGCAGTTGCTGTCTCATTAAGATTATTTTTAGTTTAAAGGGGCAGTGTAGTGGAGAAATATATCATATTTGGAAGAAAAATTTTTATCTAGGGAAAGAATTAAAAATAAATTAATCCAAATATTGACACAATAATTTGAAACAGCAGGATTCACATGTAAACAGGCAACAGAAGATGCTGATACCCTTATAATAAATACAGTAATTGAAGTCACCGCATATGATAAAACTGTGATGGTTGTTGAACAAGACATTGATTTGGTTGTGCTTTTAAATTAATTGAATGATAGAAATTTGGAAATATTATTTCACAAATCATCTAAGGGTAACATACGCGATTTCTATTACACTTCAAAGATTCATCACAACGAAAATATTTGGCTTCTCTGCATTATTTCACTGGTTGCGACACTACCTGAGGTTTTTCAAGAAAAATAACGACGATAAAAACACTCGTGCACAACGACGATTTGACTGCCTTGACTGACATATTTTACAAAAAAAAGATGCAGGTAAAGAATTGACAGTTAAAGTGACTGTAAATTAATAGCCATGGATTGACAGTAAAAAAATGTAGTGCTTCATGATTTGTGCTTTTACATGTACCCAACAGCCACGATCAAATCAACCTTCAAATTGGACAAATTACCACCAATATCAGGAGCAGCAATATAACATTGTTTTAGGGCATATTATCAACTTCAAACATGCCTTGGAAACAGGGGCGGATCCAGACTCTCTCATTGAGGGGGGGGGGGTGATATGACAAAAGTACAGTATGGCAAGAAAAAACAAGTTGTCAACGGGAGGGGGGTGGGAGTGCAAGCAGCATACTCATTCCTAATATAAAAGGCAGAATGGGTTCTATTTTCCTGAACTCAAAACTCTTGGGAGGGGAAGGGGGCGATCGCAAGTATACACATTCCTATACTCTATTCAAGAACTAGAGATAGTAATAAAACTGTTACCGAAACGTCCAACGTACCTGCTCCAGTGCCGCTGGTAACTGAGAACTGCCGTAAATCTAATTATATTTCATTATATTTAAATACATTTTATAAATTTACTGCAACATAAAAATTCTGATAGTTTAATTTAATTTCTGTCAGTGAGCAAAGTACACCTTACAGTTTGTTCTTAGTGATTTATCTTGTTTGCGCTTGTTTTTATATATTATTTGAGATTAGAGAGATGCCCAAAAGATATGGCTTTCACCTCTATATTTATTCCAAAATCGTTAAACCAAGGTATTTTTTCCTCAACGAAAAACTTATTACGATGAATGTTTATGATGCCTTAAGATATCGATATCTAGTTGGATATGTGGTGAACAATCACTGAAATTAGAAACAGAAAAACTGATCAATGCTCTGAGAGGCAACGGATATTGCGCTGAAGATATAAGACGTTCTATTAATAAATATAAAACCCAACTCCTAAACAAAATGTTATAAATTGACCTCCTATGGACAGTGTTGTTTTACCTTACATATTCGGAACTACCGACAAGATTACCAGATTGCTTCGAATATTAAACATACGGACAATTTTCTACGTATGTAAGAAAGTTGGACAATATTTGAAGTCTGTAAAGGAGGTAATTCCATTTCAAACAGAAGGCGTTTACAAGATACCTTGCTCTTGGAGTAAAGTGTATGTAGGTGAAATAGAACGGTCTATATCCACTAGGCGTAAGGAACATGAAAAATGTATAAAAAAGAAACAAATTATACAATCTGCAGTAGCTGATTACCAGCATTGGTTAGAGAATCAATAGAAATTTGTAAATATCCAAATAATATTAATAGAGATGCAGGTTTTAGTCTACATCACACGTGGAAATCGAATGTAACGCTGGATCACGATCTGCTGAGCATCAGTTGGGTATAAATGCCGGGCTGTTACTTCTCGATAGTCATTCAGTGTTCTAATCTCGTGGAGTAAAGATTCCTGAAGATGTATCTTGCAATCGTAGCCGAAACGTTGGATAATAATTCCAATTGGACACAGTCTAAGCTCAAGAACCATGATTTTTAACTTGACTAAAGCCGTGAGAGCTTTCGTTCTTTAATAACAAATTATTAACAACAATCGTAAAACACATGTCGAAAAAAGCAATTTTTTCGGTTTTTTCGATTTTTCGGTAATTTTTTTCACGATCCTATATATATATATATATATATATATATATATATATATATATATATATATATATATACCGGGTGTCAACGAATCTATTAGACAAGTCATAATTTCTAGAGTATTATGTGTATCAAAATGAGAATTGGTACAGGTAAATGTTATGTGAAGAGGAGAGTTTTCGCATATTTTCCACTTTGCGGTCACTTCCGGTTTCACCGGAAATGGCCCCGGTTTTGAATTCTTAAATAGAACACCCTGTATATTTTAACATCTTTGGATTTCTGAGACAATTCTAGATCAGAATGTGACATTTTAAAAACTTTTTACGTCTACTTCATTTTTTTAGAGCCACGTTTAAAATTGCATCTAGGTGACCATGATCTAACTAACTAACTAATCTAACGGCCTTAGGTGATGTCAAAAAAATACAATCGCCAAGTTTTAGTGACTAGTATGAAAGACAGGAATTGGATTAAAAATTTAACAAAATTAACAAAAAACTAACAAAATAAACTAATAACTTAGACGACGCACTTAAAATATTTGAAAGTACAGTAGCTGAATTTGTTAAAAAGTTTAGTGTAGTAAATGTTCAAAGTGCATTCCTTCTTTTTCACGACACATTTCAGCTCGTTCAATTGTTTTTCTCAACACGTTTTGTAGCATTTGGGGCGTTATACTTCTAAATGCCCGTAAAATTCTTTCTTCTAATATTTCAAGAGTAGCTGGGGCTGCTCCATAGTAAACCTTTTCTTTAGCATATCCCCAGACAAAGAAATCGAGCAGAGTAAGATCCGGTGAGCGGGCTGGCCACCGTACTGGACCATTGGTTGCAATAATTCGATTATTAAAATGCACTATTAAATAATTAAGAACTTCTCTAGTATTGTGAGGCGGTGCTCCATCTTGTTGAAAGTAAATTCGCCGTAAAACTGCTAAAGGTATATCATTGAGATGATTTTCGATTTCATTTTGAAGAAAACCTAAGTATCTAACCCCTGTTAACTGACCTTGAAACAATATTGGCCCAATTATTCTGTTTCCAATGATACCAGCCCAGACATTGACGTCAAATCTTTCTTGAAAATTGCCCTCTCTCTTTTCATGTTGATTTTGTTGGGCCCAGTCCCAAGTATTTTGCTTATTGAACATATCATTATTTGTAAATCGGGATTCGTCGGAAAATAGAATAAAATCGATCAAATTTGGGTTAACTCTATGATTTTGAAGCAGCCAATCACAAAACACTACCCGTCTATCGCCATCCTCAGTATACAAATGTTGATGTAACTGATATTTAAATGCTCGATATCCATGCTTTTTCAGTATTTTTCTTGCTGATTCATAACTTATCTGCAGTTCTTGACTAATTTTTCTTAACGAAACTGTTTTATCAACCTCAACCATAGCAAGTACGTTAATCTCAGTCTCTTCA
The DNA here is from genome assembly GCA_034092305.1 of Diaprepes abbreviatus. Lineage (NCBI taxonomy): Eukaryota > Metazoa > Arthropoda > Insecta > Coleoptera > Curculionidae > Diaprepes > Diaprepes abbreviatus. The sequence goes on from JASJET010000418.1 coordinate 28,305, forward strand.
TTTATGATAAACTTCTGTTTCGCCTCTTGATTTCCTATTTGCCTAAAACGAGTCTCGATATACGGAAAATACTGATGGGCTGGATGTTGACGATTCGGATATCTATGAGCATACAACTCGGCAGCATTCCTTGAATTTCTATGACACTCTCCAAATATTAATAACATATCCACTTTTTCACTTTGAGTATACATTATTTTAACGAAAATTTAAACTAAATTTAACGAAAATTAAGAAACTTTTACGTCTGTTCTTAGAGCGCCTGTCACTGTCATTATCTACTTAAGTGAGTGCTTTGTTTTCCAAAGAAGACTTGATAAAAACAGTTGCAAATTATTATGCATCATGGCTGTCCATGGCGCACTTGTCATAAGTAAATAAATTATCCAGTATTTCGCTTAATAATATTTAATTTCTGTTTTTATGTCTAATCCAATCGCAAATAAATTAGTACCGTTAGATTCGTCAAAGAATGCTTTTTTCGAAAAGTAGTTGTCAAAAAGAGGTCGCCATTTCAAAATTAATAGTTAGAAATGAAAACGTAGTTTTGTCAACTTGTCTTATTCCTGTCTTTCATACTAGTAACTAAAACCTTGCGATTGTATTTTTTTGACATCACCTAAGGCCCTTAGATTAGTTTGCGCCCGATCATGGCCACCTAGATGCAATTTTAAAAGTGACTCTAAAAAAATGAAGTAGACGTAAAAAGTTTTTAAAATGTCACATTCTGATCTAGAATTGTGTCAGAAATCCAAAAATGTTAAAATATACAGGGTGTTCCATTTAAAAATTCAAAACCGGGGTCAGTTCCGGTGAAACCGGAAGTGACCGGAAAGTGGAAAATATGCGAAAACTTTCCCCTTCACATACCATTTACCAGTACAATTCTCATTTTGATACACATAATACTCTAGAAATTATGACTTGTCTAATAGATTCGTTGACACCCTATATATATATATATATATATATATATATATATATATTTTTTTTTTCAATTATTGAAAGTAGAAGTAAAAGCAAAAGAAGAGCCCAGTCCGAACCCTCACGGATAATTATTTTTAAGAGGAAACGCGATTAAAAATTTCACCTTTTTTTTAAGTTAAAATGGCAACGATGTAATATTTTTGGATAAAAAAATAGCTTATTTGGGACATTAAAAGGTACATTCTCTACAAGTTTGAGCTTAATCGAATCCTTTTTGTAAAAGAAAAACCAAAAAAAAAAAACGTTTTGCATTTTTCTAGCAAAATTTTGAGTTTAGGACAAAAACGGTTTCTGCAATAGTTATAGAACTTTTTATTGCCTACAACTTTTATATTTACCTTTTTTCGATAAGATGCGTAATTTAGCCGGCAATTGCGAGAAACTCTTTTTTCCCCCTAAAAATCACCCCTATTTCACCCCCGTAGTTCGTCGGTGATTCGGATTGTTTTTCCTTCATAAGTTATGATATTACTTACAATATTCCGCTATCAGTTTGCTGTAAAGAATTATTTTTTTTTCCAAATCATATTTTGACTGGTGTATATTAACCACTGTCACGTTATATACGCTGCGATCGATTGACTGGAAAGTAAAACTCTCCGAAACAACTTTTGCCACTCTTTCGTAAATAATTCCTACAAATACCACGAAAAAGTCGCCTTTTAAAAGTTTATTTACGATTTCCATTTAAAAAATAACGAACGTTCTTCGATACATTTCGGAAACTTTGATAATTTAAAAAGTCTTTTAACCGACGAATGAAAATGGTACACCCTCGGGCGAGCTTTGTCGCAGTTCATGAAAAGTAAAAATATTATCTTTTATTAAAAAGATTCTCACAACTTACCATGTTTTGTTCGGTTTTCTGGGGATGTTTCTTGAAAAGTGAATGACAGGAAGTTGTGGCTAGAGTCCCAATGTGTTTTCCAGTTTCGAAAAACATTAACAAAAAGCGATTTTTTTTATATTACTACCGAAAAACATGCGCTAACTTGTATCTTCTCGCATACAAAAACAAATATGTGCAGATTTGTAACAGGTAATTGACATTCACTGTTTTAGAGAAATTTTTGAATATAAAATATGCTAAGTAGTCATAGGCTGTCCATCCAGGTCTGATCTTTCGATCTTTTTCCGTTTCATTGTCTTGTTTGGTTATATGCATGAGCATAGTTTGTCGGGCGCAAGCGTGGGAACCATTTCCATGTTTTCAGGTCCTAGGTGACGTGGTCTGCTGTTTTTTCCCACGAACTTTCGGACGGTTCGCGTAGTTTCAAGGAGAATTGCTTTCTTACTCGGTCTATACAGATGCTCACTAAGGCCCAGGCCTTGATGTTTTGCAGAAGGTTCTTTGGTCTCACTCTAATTAAAATTATGAGAATCATTTGACAACACTAGAAGACGAACAGAAGGGATTTAGATCAGGAAGGTCTTGCGTGGATGCAGTATTTATTCTACGACAGATAGTCGAAAAATCTATAGAATACAATAAACCAACATTTTTATGCTTTATAGATCTAACAAAAGCATTCGATCGCATAAAGCTAGATGATGTAATCCACCTGTTATATAAGAGAAATATTCCTATCAATATAATTCAGACCATCGAAAACATATACGCAAACAATAAAGTTCAGATTCGCACTAACGGTAAATTATCAACACCCATACCAGTCAACAGCGGTATTAGACAGGGAGACTCGCTTAGTCCTTTGTTGTTTAACATGATAATGGACGAAATAATAAAGGAGGTGCGACTTGGTAGAGGATATAAAATGGGTGATACAGAAATAAAAATTCTCTGTTACGCTGATGACACTGTGATATGTGCCGAAAATGAAGACGACCTCCAGAGATTGTTAAATACCTTTAATCTTACGGGAAGAAAATATAATATGATCATCTCAGCCGAAAAACTAAATGTATGACAACCTCAAAAGAACCCCTGCGATGCAAACTAGAACTAGATGGTCAAATAATACAACAGGAAATGAGTTTCAAATATCTAGGAATCGACATAACTAGTTATGGCAACATCGAAGATGAAGTAAGAGGGCAGGTGGCCAAAGCAAACAAAGTGTCAGGTTGCCTCAACGACGTGATCTGGTGAAACAAACACTTACAACAAGAAACAAAGGTTCGGATCTACAAAACCACAATTAGACCTATTATGACATACACCTCAGAAACACGGCCAGAGACGACAAAAACGAAACAACTATTGGAGACTACAGAAATGAGAATACTTCGACGAATAACAGGAAAAACGCTACTAGACAGAGAAAGAAGCGATAACATCAGGCAATCATGCAACACAGTCTGCATTAATAAGTGGGTCCTACAACGTAAGACACAATGGAACAAACACATAAGCCGAATGACAGAGGATAGACTGGTAAGGATCGCACGAGATAAATCGCCTAGTGGTACACGCAGTAGAGGTCGACCACGGAAAAGGTGGAGCGATAATTTAAGTCCAGAATGAGGAAAATCGAAGAAGGAATAGGTCAGGGACCTATTATAGAAGGTAGAAGAAAAAGAAGATTTGAATGCTCTTCGTTGCCCATTGTCTTCGGATTTGCACCTTCAGATCTCTGTATTTGGCGATCTTCTCTTTATATTTTGGCCTTAGGTATAGCAATGTTGATTACGGTAGTTCAGTAAAAATTTATCTGTTAGTATATGTGTGGTCTATTATGAGTAACTGTCTGGTCCGTCAGAACCGTTCGGTGCCAATATAACTTGAATTGGTTATTCTCAAGAATAGGCTTCGGATTGTATTTGTAATAAGGCACTTTTCCTACCTGCAATAGGTTTAACTTATCTGCTAACTCTTGGTGGAGTATCTTAGCAGCTGAGTCGTGTATTTCCTTATACCCGGTTGCGGCAAACGTTTGGCATCCTCCAGTTATATGCTGGATTGTCTCTGATGTTCGACAGTCATATCTCTATTGGTCATTTTCTATTGAGGAATCTCTCATGATGAACTTTCGATAGTTCTTCGTCGGAATAACCTGGTCTTGGATAGCTAACAAGAGGCCCTCCGTTTCCGGAAACATCTGTCCTGAAATCAACCAGTAGTTCGACGCTGAGTTGTCGACATTGTTCTGATTCACCTTATTTGTATGCCGTCTATGAAATGGCTTCTATAGCCAGGTTTGTAACTTTTCTTGTTCTGTTTGGTGGTGAGAACCGATATCCTGTTCCCTAAGCTGTAGCAGCGTTGAATCCTCTGTCTCGCATATTGCTCGATGTAGTGCGGAAGAGTCCGCTAACCTGTGAAAATATGAAGTTTATTATTTGTTGGTCGAGCTGCTTACTAATATCCACCAATCCTCTTCCCTCCTTAATGTTTTAGAAGCATTGTACGTTCAATGGCACTCCGAGGGTGATGTGTTTTTGTGCTTTTGTTAGGAGTGTTCCTATTTTTCTTTGCAAGTTTTGGATATCCGTCCTGCTCCATTTTACAGTTCCTAAAGAGTAGCTAAGTGTAGAGCAAGCGTACGTGTTGAGCGCCTTAAACAAATTTCTACCATTTAAGTTAGTTCGTAATACCCGCCTTACTCTCCTGACAAATTCGGTTGTAAACTTGCTTGACTTATTATTATTCTTATCGGCCGTCTGTTGTCGATTTAAGACGGTTTTAAAATTAAACCATGCTAGTGAATCCGGCTGTAAATATTTCATAAAAAGTTTTTGACAATACTCTTTACAAGTGACAGATAAACGATAAATATTACTTTGATATTTACTTCTTTCATTTAATAGGGTAAAAGTGGGAGAGACGCTATATGAGGTGAGACGCCATACCTCCGGAAATTCAGTGAGTAAGAAAGAGATGGCTATATTTCTCACTGTTTTTAACTACTCATAAACGCTTCCTTCTCAACGTGTCAGTTCTTGTTCGACTGCGCTCGAGTATGACGTGTGTATGACAAAAAGATTATTTAAGCGCGAGAATTTTACGTCGAAAATTTTGAGTCGCTGCGGTTTCAATGAGTGTTAAATGTAAAACAAAGACACCGTAGGGTAAGAACTGATCTTAACGTTTTATTTAGTTTGTTATTAACTTATTTCAACTACATTTTGCAATATATGTTAATACCTACGTACTTTATACCTATATGGCATTTCTCCCACAAAATGAGGAGAGATGCCAACCTTTGCGAAAGTGTAAATGAAGGGGTATTTTCTTTATTATTTTTATTGTTTTTAGAATGCCGAGAAAATACCAGTGGAATGAAGAGAACTTAATTCTGGCCATGAAAAAGTAAAAACAAGGAGAAATATAGAAAAATTAAGCTCAAAAACTTTATGGAATACCGATTCGTACCTTGAGTAGGCGTCTCATGACTGGTGATCCTAAGAAGTCCGGACTAGGTCTACAGGTATTTATCAAACTCTTGTTATTAATGTAAGAACTTTGTTTTTATATGTAATGATATAGTAAGTAATTATATTCCTGTTCCAGCATCACTTGGGACAGAGAACGAAAAACGATTAGCTTCTTATTAAGTGCCTAACGCTGGTTTTGCATCCAATAGGTCTATAGGTCTAGAAAAAGAAAACGCAGGTCAACATTGGCTCTCTTCTTTTCTAGAAAGAAACAGAGATGTCTCAGTACGTCAAGCAGAAGGTTAATCTGTTGCAAGAACCCAGGGAATGAACTGAGAAGAAGTAGGTGCATTTTTTAAACTGCTTGAAGAAGAAATGGTAAGGCACGATTTACCTAATAGACCTGAAAATATTTTTAATGTTGACGAGAGTGGAATTCATCTAATAAATAAACCTGGAAAAGTATTAACTGCCAAAGGAACAAAGGACGGTCATGTGATCACACCTCGTGAAAAAGGAGAAACAGTTTCTCTGGTTGCACTTTGCAGTGCTGAAGGCCGTTTTCTACCTCCAGTGTTAATAGTGAAAGGAGTCAATAAAAAGTAAAGAGTTTGGCTTGCCAAATGGGTCTGATGTTTATATGAATAAAAAGTCATCTTATATTAATTCTGAATTATTTTTGCGTTGGTTTAAGGAACATTTTTTACCCAAAAAACGAAAGACAGGTAAAACAAATTTAATTTTAGATGGTCACACCTTACATTCCAATTTAATAAATCTGTTAGACCTAGCAAATGAAAATGATGTCATAATTTTATGCTTGCCGAGTCACACTACACAAGCCCTTCAACCTCTTGATCGCAGTTTTTTCAAACCTCTGACTATTATAATCAAGAATCAAATGCATGGATGTTGAAAAATTAGAATAGAATTATAACACGACATCAGGTTTTTAAGCTTGTGGAATATTCCCACTCAATCCTAATGCTATTTCAGATCATTTCTTTGCCATATCTGATTTAATTGAAGTAGCTACTCCTGCCATTCCTCTTGAAAGTGCTGCCACTGCAGCTCTGTCTTCACAAAAACCATCAACTTCCAGACAAACATCCACTAGTAAGGAAACCCCTACAAAGATTCTTGAGGAGTCTAATCCAATCCCAAAACTACCTAACTCGACAGTGACGCAAAAACAAGTTGTTTGTGTTTTGACTTCCCCTGAGAACGTTTGTAGGAAAACTTTCAATGTCAATTTAATTAAAGGAGCAGCTAAAAAACGCAAATTAGCTAGAGCAGAATTAACGTTTTCATCTTCTATCTTAGCATCCACCCCAATCGAAGATAATAACGATGTGTGCGCGGAATGTTGGGAAAATTATTATTTAACTAAAACAAAAGACTGACTGGATTAAATGTTCCTTATGCCAAAAATGGCTGCATGAGTCATGTACAGGGTGAGTCAACGATTGGATGAAGTAGGTTTGTGCCTTTTCGGTGAAATTAACAAAGAAACTATATCTATTGTTTGATACAGTTTATTTTTACGCAGATTTTAAAAATATTTAGGACTCTACAGGGTGAGCCAAAAACTAGGACAGCATGAAGTTGTATTTTTTTAAATAGAACACCTTATATACAAATCGTATTTTCGATTTAGCTTATAATTTTAAATCTTTTTTATTAAGGGTTTACTATAACAAAACTTTATAGTTTCTGAGATAATTAAGTTTAAAGAAAAAAAAGTCACATTTTCAAGCATCAATTCAATCCTAAATAACGTTTTCAATTTTGTGACAAATATATTCAAATTTGGAATTTAGCAATGCCAAGGACAAGTTAACATAATTTTCACCAAATATTTGCAATAAAAGCTACAGGGTGTTGAACACATCGGCTCAAATTTGAACAAGTTTAAATGATAAATATCTTTTTTTTTAAATGGTACACCCTGTATATTTTCATGTTATTTAATAGAGTAATAAAAACCCTAAAAGTTTTGTTCAATATATCCTATACCTATTTATAATAGTTTTTGAGATATTTCAGTTTTTATAATTTTCCATACTTTTTTACAGAAATAGTTTTCATTATCATAGTAGCCATGGCAAAAACAATGTAAAAGAACATTTTTCTGTGTGTCAAATTTATAACCGCAATCGCTTCTTTTGGTTTTTATGTAGTGTAGTTTGGTTTTTTTTTTGCATTCATCTTATATTGTAAAATGAATTTTCCAAAGAATGAGTTAATAGATATGATTTATACAATAGGAGAGGCTCAAAAAAATTGCCTTCTTGCTCAAAGAATTTACAAAATGAAGTATTCTGATCGACGCCAGCCTAATACCCATACTTTTCAAAACTCAATGCAAAGATTTGATTCTTCTGGTACTGTTGATTATCCAAAACGTAAAGTGGTCAACAAACCACTAACTAATGAAGAAAAAGAACTACAAGTATTGTTAAATGTTCAGGAAAATCCTTATATTGGTAGCCGTCAGTTACCAGCATTATGTGAAACATCACAATCCACCGCTAATCGTACTACCAAGAAATATAGGTATCATCCATATCACATGGAATTACACCAAGAATTGCATGGACAGGATTTTGAAAGTCGTTTAAACTTTTATCGTACATTAAATGCGGAGATTCAATTAAATCCAAATTTATTATGCAAGGTAATGTTTAGTGATGAAGCTAATTTTAGAAGTAACGGTGCCGTAAACAGACGCAACATGCATTATTATGCCACAGAAAACCCATTTTGGATTAGAGAGGTGCAACATCAAAACCACTGGTCATTAAATGTTTGGTGCGATATTCATCATAATCGAATTATTGGACCCCACTTTTTTAATGAACCACTAAATGACCATAGTTACCTGAACTTTCTACAAGAAGAACTACCCCAACTGCTTCAAGGTCTCGATAGGGATGAGCTCGACAGTATGTGGTTCCAGCACGATGGTGCGCCTCCGCATTACCATCGTGAAGTTCGTGCGTTTTTGGACCAACGATATCCGCAAAAATGGATTGGACGTGGGGGTTTCATTGAGTGGCCACCAAGGTCTTGCGACATCACCCCATTAGATTTCTTCCTATGGAGTTATATTAAAAATAAGGTGTATGTTAATCCACCAACAACAGTAGAAGATATGCGAAACAGGATTAGGGATACCTGTAGAACAATAACGCCACTAATTTTGTCCAGGGTCCGAGAAAATCTGCAAAAAAGACTAAATTTGTGCATTGCACAAGAGGGTCGTTTATTCGAACACTTATTAAAAAGAAATAATTAATCTCAGTATTTAATAGGTAATTTTTTTGTTTCAATTTACTATAAAAGTATATATGTATTTGCCTTGTCGTTATTGTTGTGTTAATTTTTTCACATTATGTTTAATTAAGCTATTGCCGTTGTAATATAACGAATAATGTATTTCATCATATTTAACCACATTCTGTTTGTTTCTGTAGTTTCTTTTTATTATTTTACATGGCTACTGTGATAATGAAGACTATTTCTGTAAAAAAGTATGGAAAATAAGAAAAACTGAAATATCTCAAAAACTATTATAAATAGGTATAGGATATATTGAACAAAACTTTTAGGGTTTTTCTTACTCTATTAAATAACATGAAAATATACAGGGTGTACCATTTAAAAAAAAAGATATTTATTCATTTAAACTTGTTCAAATTTGAGCCGATGTGTTCAACACCCTGTAGCCTTTATTGCAAATATTAGGTAAAAATTATATTAACTTGTCCTTGGCCTTGCTAAATTCCAAATTTGAATATATTTGTCACAAAATTGAAAACGTTATTTAGGATTGAATTGATGCTTGAAAATGTGACTTTTTTTCTTTAAATTTAATTATCTCAGAAACTATAAAGTTTTGTTATAGTAAACCCTTAATAAAAAAGATTTAAAATTATAAGCTAAATCGAAAATACGATTCGTATATAGGGTGTTCTATTTAAAAAAATACAACTTTATGTTGTCCTAGTTTTTTGGCTCACCCTGTAGAGTCCTAAATATTTTTAAAATCGGCGTAAAAATAAACTGTATCAAACAATAAATATAGTTTCTTTATAAATTTTACCGAAAAGGCACAAACTTACTTCATCCAATCGTTGACTCACTCTGTACAATGTACGCTCCGCATTGCAATATTTGTGATAGGGAAATGATCCGCAAAAAGAACCAAAAAAAAAGGAATAATAACACATATGACATCTCTCCCACACTATATGGCGTCTCTCCCACACGTTATGGGAGAGATGGCCTGCTGTCAACTTATAATTTTTATTTGTTATTTATTTTTGATTTAAGTCTAAAACTCGTTAATTGTAACTTTAATACTTAATATTAGTGTACCTTTAAAATAAAAAATATAGGATTGATTTATATAGCATTTTTTATTTTTTACTTAATTTCTACAAAAAGTATGGCCTCTCTCCCACTTTTACCCTACTCATGGCTAACTAGATATCAATAGGTTAACGTGTTTTTGCGTACAATTAATAAAAATGAATATACAGGAAAAACTAGCGCTGATAGATATGGGAAAAGTATAAGAAAAGTGATACATAAGATACACGATAAAATAAAACTGAAATTACTTTTAATTTTAATGCTATCCATTTAACAAACAATTTATTTTAGGAAGTACAGCGGAGTAGGCGGAATGTCTAAAATTTAATAAAATATCGTTTTTTTAATCAGATATATGTAAGTATGAAGTTGATAAAATTTCGGGAAGTGAATTAAAACTCGATTCTATTTTTAGGACACAAGCGGGCAAGAGCGAGAGAGTCGCAGATGTGAAGAAACCAAAATTCATTATTTTTTTCCTTGACGTCTTCCTATAGATATTCTTACTGCCGGAGTTGTTTGATAATTTCATAATCTGGGGATTGAGGAGGTGGGGCGGTTATCCAAGAATTTTTCTTATTAATAATTAAGAAAGATTTTATTAAAATATTACTCGGGTTTTTTTATTTGCGTCTTATGGCAACTGATTTGACCCCGAAGTTGATTAATTTTCTGTCCTTGTACAATTTGGTGGCGTTCTTTTTCTGTTTGTCGAGGGTAACCACATTTTTAAGTTGATATAATTCAAACTGATACAATAAAAGCAAATAAGTATATTGTTAGTATTACTAACTAATTTTGGCACAAAACCTCTATATTTAGTTATAGTAGAGTGGTTATACTAACCAATTGTTTTCATAGTAGTTGCTAATAGTGATAGTAACCCCTTATAATGGTTACTCCATAGGTTGTAATAAATAATGTGGTGAGTAAAACCTTCTTGGTTTAATATTGATTTATCATCGAAACTTATGGTGTGTATATTTTTACAATAACATTGTCGACTAAGTAAAATACTTAATATGATTATTGATCCAGTTTGTCAACATGCTGATTTAGAGACATTTGTTGGAATACTGGGTCGTAATATTTTTGTATTTTATGTAAGATTAAAAAATATGTATAATCTTAGATTAAACATATATCGATAATTAACATTCGATTTTTAATAAAATTTACCTCTTTCCGTGTCTTCAAGTGGAGAAGTCTTTTATAAAATTCAGTTTTGGTTATACAATTTTTGCATTCATGTGGGAAGTACTGGCAAAAGCCTTTTTTATGTTTATGATGAGAGCTTGGTTGCAAAATGACAAAATGATGTTGCGAGTTTTCTTCTGTATTTTCTGAAAAATCATATTAACCAAGATGTTACCGATATATACATATTTTCTGACAACTGTTCTCCACAAAACAGAAGTTATATAAAGGGTGTTTTTTATAGAGGTATAGAACTTTAAGTTGGCAACATTTTTTTAACTGGCGGCCATTTTGTCAGCTGTCAAGTGATTTATCTTTGTTTGGTTTGGCATTTCAACATGAATAGACTGACGCCTGAACAACGCTACCAAATGGTGCAAATTTATTTTGAAAATAATCGTTCTGTTCGAAATACGTATCGCGCACTACGTCCATTTTACGGTCAACATAATCGTCCATAAGAGCAATTAATTCGATTAACTATGGAACGTTTTCGCACCACGTTCACTATAAATGATAATACGCATCCACAGAGACGTCGTACAGTGCGTACAGAAGAAGTTATTGCTGCTGTAGAGCGTAGCGTAGAGGAAGACCCGAATCAGTCTATCCGCCATCGTGCACAGGAATTGGATATGTGTCCATTCACTTTATGGAAGATTTTGCGGAAAGATCTTGGTTTGCGAATGAAATTTCACCGAAACGTCAGCTGCCTTACTGTCCTGAGAGGGACTCAGCACATACACGGGATGACCGAAAACCTTCGATTACACATCACACCCGTGAGAATATCCGACAACACATATATATACAGGGTGATTCAAAAATCGATCACGAAACTTAAGGGGGTGATTCTACTTGACAAAATAAGGGTAGAGCTTCATATAATTTTTTTTCAAAATGTCATTCGTTTTCGAGTTACAAGCCGTCCAAGTTCAAGTTTTTATTTTTTTTTTTTTGAATTACTCGCTTACAGGAAAACCGATTTGACTAATATTTGAAAGATAGGCTAAGTCTTCTGCGCTTCATCATTTTAGTAACAATTCACATTGATTGTTTGCCGCTAGAGGGCACTTTACCTACATTGAAAATTGTTTTTTTGTCATAATTTTTTAGTGTTGACAGCTACAGTAGTTTTTGGCATAATTTCTGAAAGACTGATGCCAGGCCTTTAAAAAAGGTGCTCTTTATTTACATCGCTAAACCCAACGGTTTAGACGTAAATCACCCTTAAAAATTAAGTGGTAAATTTACTTTTCTCATTTCATTACCACCAGCTACCAGGTAAATAGCTATCAAAGTATACTAGAGCTGTCAGTTTAACATCAAATAAATTCGCTTTTTAAACTATTTAATTTATAATCTTAAAATAACTAATAATGGCTAATCACCAATATTCAAATATCGAATATTGTGATATCCATTTTTGTTATGGAAAAGCAAATGGTAATGCAGAGTTGGCAAGAAGATATTATATGGAGAGTTATCCGGAAAGAAATATCCCTCATGCTCAAACATTTTCCAGTGTGCACAGGAGGCTTGCGGAATGTGGTTCCTTTAAAAGTTATAATGGAAATAGGGGAAGACCTAGAACTGCTAGAAACGTGCAACAAGAAGAAAGAGTGCTTGAAATTATTGAAGATAATCCAGGTATTAGTACTAGAAAAATTGGGAATGAAGTGCGGCTCTGTCAGGCTAGTTCATGGAGGATACTAAGAGAAGAACAACTCTACCCGTTTCATTCAAAAAAGGTGCAGGCTCTTTATGACGATGATCGGCCGAGACGGTTGGAAATGTGCAATCAGATCCTAGCTAAGTATGAACACGATATCGATTAATTGGCGTCATATTATTCACTGACGAAGCTGGTTTCACTCGTGATGGCATAACAAATCTACACAACATCCACACATATGCTTACGAGAACCCAAACAATGTGGTAGAAACGAAACATCAGCGTAGATTTTCACTAAATGTGTGGGCAGGGATAATAGGAGATTACCTTATTGGTCCTCATTTCTTTGATGGCCCATTAACTGGTGACGTATACTTAGATTTTATCCAAAATCGTCTCCCATTGTATCTGGAAGATGTGCCATTGGAAGTAAGGGCCAACATGTGGATCCTCCAAGACGGAGCTCCGCCCCATTTCATTTGAAACAATTGGTGTACGATATTCCAGTAATCAACGTCGAGGATCTACGCTTCAGGATAATCGAAAAGTGCCAAATTATTAAAGAAACACCAGAAATTTTTCATCGAGTTAGGCGACATTTTTTGAAGAGTGTTAGGAAATGTATGGAAGAAAATGGGGGACATTTTGAGAATCTTTTTTAGTTTGTTTAGTACTGTTTCATTAATTTTTATCAATTAAATGTATATCGCAATAATCCATAATATGAATATTTACTGATTAGCCATTATTAGTTATTTTAAGATTATAAATTAAATAGTTTAAAAAGCGAATTTATTTGATGTTAAACTGACAGCTCTAGTATACTTTGATAGCTATTTACCTGGTAGCTGGTGGTAATGAAATGAGAAAAGTAAATTTACCACTTAATTTTTAAGGGTGATTTACGTCTAAACCGTTGGGTTTAGCGATGTAAATAAAGAGCACCTTTTTTAAGGCCTGGCATCAGTCTTTCAGAAATTATGCCAAAAACTACTGTAGCTGTCAACACTAAAAAATTATGACAAAAAAAAACAATTTTCAATGTAGGTAAAGTGCCCTCTAGCGGCAAACAATCATTGTGAATTGTTACTAAAATGATGAAGCGCAGAAGACTTAGCCTATCTTTCAAATATTAGTCAAATCGGTTGTCCTGTAAGCGAGTAATTCAAAAAACAAAAAATAAAAACTTGAACTTGGATGGCTTGTAAGTCGAAAACGAATGACATTTTGAAAAAAAATTATATGAAGCTCTACCCTTATTTTGTCAAGTAGAATCACCCCCTTAAGTTTCGTGATCGATTTTTGAATCACCCTGTATATATATGTGTTGTCGGATATTCTCACGGGTGTGATGTGTAATCGAAGGTTTTCGGTCATCCCGTGTATGTGCTGAGTCCCTCTCAGGACAGTAAGGCAGCTGACGTTTCGGTGAAATTTCATTCACCATTTTCAAAGCTCACTGTATGGCGTCCACGAGCGTTCGCTACCTGGTTTATGGTTCAGAATTTTGTGGAGTTGTGTAATAAAAATATATAAAATGCAGTCAGAATTTATTAGAACATTTGTCTTCTTTCCATTTCAAAGATCAACATATATAAACTCAGATTTACAGCACCTCGTATAGAGTTTATTTTTAAAAAAGTCTCTTTCTTAACACAACAACGATTGCAGGAATTATTAGCTTCTTATAACTTTCCTCTGTACAATATCGAAACACGTCCCAAAGGTCGCTATAAAATACGTGACAAAACAAAAGTTCGGTTTAATATCAATATTGCAGACACCTACGTTTTTATGGCCTCCCTGGAGATAATCGAAGTATGAATGAAATTTTTACGATGCAACTTCCGAAATGAAAAATATACAGCAAAAAACTTTTTCTAACAATAAGAAAAAAGTGCCTTCTATTTTATGTAAAAAGTTTTCTGATGGTGGGTGTATTCCCTGATTGTTTGGTTTTATAATTCTGGAAATAAATTTTTTTTCTAAAAATATAAGAGGGATGTTTACTTGTTATTACGAAACTGGGGCTCTATTGGTTTATCTAATTTACAATCAGATTTACTAAAAAATTAATATGATTTAAACTTATATATATATATATATATATATATATATATATATATATATATATATATATAAAATAGAATAAAATATTGGCGAAGCGGACGTGAAAATTTGTCAATCTACATGATTCTTGTGTTAAAAAGTGCAGAGCACTCCAAAATATGGAAAAACTCCGGGTCCGACAGATGGCGACAGCGCTGTTTCGTCCTAATATGGGACTCGTCAGGCCACCGCATTCGGTACAAACCATCATCTCGCCTTTGCATCCTATAAAGCTGAGTTTACAATCAAAAAACAGCAAACAAGACGACAAAGGCGACATCTCGATGGTCCACTTGATAATACAAGAACCACACAGACTAACAAAGTTTGTAAAAGAACCGTCATATGGTGGCGCGACGGTGAATTAAAACAGAAATATGTAAAATCGAGTACACGAAACGCGCTGCCCAAAGGATAGGGGTCGTATTTTTCGGTACTGGCAAGCAAGCCTACCGCTTATTTTAGCAGTCAAAGCCATGTGCCGCACCAAACGATCCCACCATGAGAGCATCGTTTAGCGTGTTTCAAAGCCAAACAAGTAAATAAATAAGTAGATAAGTTTTTGTCCGTGTAATTTAAAATAAAATAGAATAAAATATTGGCGAAGCGGACGTGAAAATTTGTCAATCTACATGATTCTTGTGTTAAAAAGTGCAGAGCACTCCAAAATATGGAAAAACTCCGGGTCCGACAGATGGCGACAGCGCTGTTTCGTCCTAATATGGGACTCTGTTTTTTGATTGTAAACTCAGCTTTATAGGATGCAAAGGCGAGATGATGGTTTGTACCGAATGCGGTGGCCTGACGAGTCCCATATTAGGACGCTGTCGCCATCTGTCGGACCAGGAGTTTTTCCATATTTTGGAGTGCTCCGCACTTTTTAACACAAGAATCATGTAGATTGACAAATTTTCACGTCCGCTTCGCCAATATTTTATTCTATTTTATTTTAAATTACACGGACAAAAACTTATCTACTTATTTATATATTATATATATATATATATATATATATATATATATATTATATATATATATATATATATAAGGGCCCGTCCCCAGGTGACGAATTGGGGAATGCCTCTCAGAGTGGGCGGCTGTAAACAGCGTCTGTCTTCATATTAGAGGCGGCTGAAGTCAAAACAGTGAAGGCAACGGCAAACCACACTTTTAACATTTCCCAGGATGTTGCTATGGCGGGAAAAACAAAACTTGCAGCCTCTAATCCCGGGCAGCCTTTTAGTGGGCAAGTGGTGCTAAGAATCCCCCGGCTCAAAATAGCAAAAACCACTGTACAGATGGGCACATGGAATGTTAGAAAACTTTATGCTGCCGGAAAATTTGAAAATCTTGTTCAAAAGACTAAGCGCTTGGAATTGTTGGTTATGAGTATAAAAGAATTACGATGATGTGATTCAGGAACATGCAGACACAAAGATGGTATATTGTACTATTCCGGGAGTGATAACGACGACGCACACCATAGAAGCGGAGTAGGAATTTTCGTAAAATCGGAAAGCGAAAAATATGTCTTTAACTTTGTCCCAATAAACGACAGAATAATACTTTTACAGCTACACGCATCTCCATTTAATATCAACCTGTTACAAATATATGTCCCTACTGCAGAAAAAAAGTATGACAACGAAGTGGAAATTTTGTATAATTAACTTAGTATAACACTAAATGGCTTAAAATCCAACGAAATTACATATATAATGGGTGATTTTAATGTCAAAATTGGTAAAGGTCGTAGATCAGATCTAGTAGGGGAATATGGCCTAGCAGAAAGCAATAAACGAGGGTACAGGCTGTTTAAATTTTGCCAAGAACACAATATGGTAGTAACAAATACATGTTATAAATTACATCAACGCAGGCTATATACCATATATCAACCAAAGATTTAAAAACTTCATCAACTGCGTTACCGCATACCCAGGCACGGATATTGGGTGTGACTACAATCCTTGTAGTCGCTGACGTAAGAATGAAAGAAAAACGGATAGAGAAGAAATGCCAGCAAAAGAATCTCACTATTACAGACGTCAATAAAACAAAAATCAAAAAAGAAGTAAATAATTATAGGTAAGAAATGAGAACAAAAGAAAGTGTCGAAGATGCATGGAAATTATTTCGTGAACATAAGACCAAGATATTAGAAGAATATAGAGTAACAAATAGACACAAGAAACAACAATGGATGACGGACGAAATACTACACCTTATGGAACAAAGAAGACAATGCAAACTCAAAGCAAAAAAATATAGATGAAAACGAACAGAAATAAAACAAAAAATATGAGGGGTTAGAGAGAAGTAGATGGCGGATAGATATTTGAAAATGGAAGAATTCATCAGGAAGCATGACACATGTACAGGGTGAGTCAACGATTGGATGAAGTAGGTTTGTGCCTTTTCGGTGAAATTAACAAAGAAACTATATTTATTGTTTGATTCAGTTTATTTTTACGCAGTTTTTAAAAATATTTAGGACTCTACAGGGTGAGCCAAAAAACTAGGACAGCATAAAGTTGTATTTTTTTAAATAGAACACCCTATATACGAATCGTATTTTCGATTTAGCTTATAATTTTAAATCTTTTTTATTAAGAGTTTACTATAACAAAACTTTATAGTTTCTGAGATAATTAAGTTTAAAGAAAAAAAGTCACATTTTCAAGCATCAATTCAATCCTAAATAACGTTTTCAATTTTATGACAAATATATTCAAATTTGGAATTTAGCAAGACCAAGGACAAGTTAACATAATTTTTACCTAATATTTGCAATAAAAGCTACAAGGTGTTGAACACATCGGCTCAAATTTGAACAAGTTTAAATGAATAAATATCTTTTTTTTTTAAATAGTACACCCTGTATATTTTCATGTTATTTAATAAAGTAATAAAAACCCTAAAAGTTTTGTTCAATATATCCTATACCTATTTATAATAGTTTTTGAGATATTTCAGTTTTTCTTATTTTCCATACTTTTTTACAGAAATAGTACCGCAATCGCTTCTTTTGGTTTTTATGTAGTGTAGTTTGGTTTTTTTTGCATTCATCTTATATTGTAAAATGAATTTTCCAAAGAATGAGTTAATATATATGATTTATACAATAGGAGAGGCTCAAAAAAATTATACTCTGGTACTGTTGATTATCCAAAACGTAAAGTGGTCAACAAACCAGTAACTAATGAAGAAAAAGAACTACAAGTATTGTTAAATGTTCAGGAAAATCCTTATATTGGTAGCCGTCAGTTAGCAGCATTATGTGAAACATCACAATCCACCGCTAATCGTACTACCAAGAAATATAGGTATCATCCATATCACATGGAATTACACCAAGAATTGCATGGACAGGATTTTGAAAGTCGTGTAAACTTTTGTCGTACAATAAATGCGGAGATTCAATTAAATCCAAATTTATTATGCAAGGTAATGTTTAGTGATGAAGCTACTTTTAGAAGTAACGGTGCCGTAAATAGACGCAACATGCATTATTATGCCACAGAAAACCCATTTTGGATTAGAGAGGTGCAACATCAAAACCACTGGTCATTAAATGTTTGGTGTGGTATTCATCATAATCGAATTATTGGACCCCACTTTTTTAATGAACCACTAAATGGCCATAGTTACCTGAACTTTCTACAAGAAAAACTACCCCAACTGCTTCAAGGTCTCGATAGGGATGAGCTCGACAGTATGTGGTTCCAGCATGATGGTTATATTAAAAATAAGGTGTATGTTAATCCACCAACAACAGTGGAAGATATGCGAAACAGGATTAGGGATACCTGTAGAACAATAACGCCACTAATTTTGTCCAAGGTCCGAGAAAATCGGCAAAAAAGACTAAATTTGTGCATTGCACAAGAGGGTCGTTTATTCGAACACTTATTAAAAAGAAATAATTAATCTCAGTATTTAATAGGTAATTTTTTTGTTTCAATTTAGTATAAAAGTAAATATGTATTTGCCTTGTCGTTATTGTTGTGTTAATTTTTTCACATTATGTTTAATTAAACTATTGCCGTTGTAATATAACGAATAATGTATTTCATCATATTTAACCACATTCTGTTTGTTTCTGTAGTTTCTTTTTATTATTTTACATGGCTACTATGATAGTGAAGACTATTTCTGTAAAAAAGTATGGAAAATAAGAAAAACTGAAATATCTCAAAAACTATTATAAATAGGTATAGGATATATTGAACAAAACTTTTAGGGTTTTTATTACTTTATTAAATAACATGAAAATATACAGGGTGTAACATTTAAAAAAAAAAAAAGATATTTATTCATTTAAACTTGTTCAAATTTGAGCCGATGTGTTCAACACCCTGTAGCTTTTATTGCAAATATTAGGTAAAAATTATGTTAACTTGTCCTTGGCCTTGCTAAATTCCAAATTTGAATATATTTGTCACAAAATTGAAAACGTTATTTAGGATTGAATTGATGCTTGAAAATGTGACTTTTTTTCTTTAAACTTAATTATCTCAGAAACTATAAAGTTTTGTTATAGTAAACCCTTATTAAAAAAGATTTAAAATTATAAGCTAAATCGAAAATACGATTCGTATATAGGGTGTTCTATTTAAAAAAAAAATACAACTTTATGCTGTCCTAGTTTTTTGGCTCACCCTGTAGAGTCCTAAATATTTTTAAATTCTGCGTAAAAATAAACTGTATCAAACAATAAATATAGTTTCTTTGTTAATTTCACCTAAAAGGCACAAACCTACTTCATCCAATCGTTGACTCACCCTGTACAAGAAAGTTCGGGAGGTTGCTGGCTTGTATAATAAGAAAACTTATTATACTATTATTGATGAACGAGAAATTCTTGAAATATGGAATAAATATGTACCCGAATTGATTTAAGATGGTACACTAAACATACAGGGTAATGTACATGAAGCCGAGAGCCCAGAAATTTTAAAATCTGAAGTTCTTCTTGCCATAAAATCAGCCAAAATAAAGAAAGCAACTGGACCAGACAACAGGACTCCTACAAATGATCCGCGAAGTCCACATCGGTGGTCTAGTTAAGTTTATTAACGATGTGTTTACTACTGGTGAAACACCCGAGGAATGGCTAAAGTCTGTTTTTATAGCACTTCCGAAGAAACCGCGGGCAAAGAGGTGCGACGAATACAGATTAATTAGTCTGATGAGCCGCACACTGAAAGTTTTTCTTTGTATAGTACATGAAATAAGAAGTAGGTGTAAAAGGGAACTAGATGAAACCCAGTTTGGCTTTAGGAACGCACTTGGCACCCGCAAGGCACTTTTTGCCTTAAATATATTTCTCCAAAAGTGTAGTAATCAACGTAAATATATTTATGTAGCCTTCATCGATTATGAAAAAGCTATTGATAGAGTCCAGCATGGAACGCTTTGGAACATATTAAGAACCTTGGGAAACGATGGTAGAGATCTGCGTATTATAGAGAACTTGTATTGGGAGCAGAAAGCAGTGGTTCGAATCAATGGAAGATTAACCGATCAATGTTACATTCAACGAGGCATCAGACAGGGATGCATTCTGTTCCCGCTATTATTCAACATATACTCGGGCATAATTTTCAAACAGGCTTTGCAAGATAAAGACCTTGGAGTGAAGATCAATAGTAAACTGATTAATACCATTCGATATGCCATCTTGTGCGATAGTATCCAGGGCCTTCAAGAATTGTAGGATTGTACAAACAAGACAAAATTTATAATATTCAGCTGCCAACCGCACGCCGATGCTTCACTATAGATAGATCAACAAAACAATGGGAGAGTTACCCAATTCAAATATCTGGAACGCTACACCACAGAACAACTAGATCCAAATAAAGAGATTAAGTGCAGAATTGAAACAGCTCTCACACGTTTCCTGAGAATGAAATCATTCTTCTGTAATGACACCTTAAACCTAAAATTGCGTCAAAGAATAATAAAATGTTATATTTGGTCTGTTATATAGAATAAGAGAATAAAAATACCTGGCAACAACCATTAATGAAAACAAGTACAAGAAGTACGAATAAGAATTGAACAGGCCAGAAGCACATTTACAAGAATGAAGAGGATTTTGGTGCCGATATCTAAACTTTGAACTAAAAATAGGACTGATGAGATGTTATGTGCTATCTGTACTAAACTATGGAATGAAAGCTTGGACACTGAAGATGATTGACGTGAGGAGGCTGGAGGCATTTGAGATGTGGATGTACCGGAGAATGCATGGGTGGAAAGAATAACAAACGGGGAAGTGATGAGACTTATGCATAAGGAGACAGAAGTAATTCTAACAATTAAGAAAAGAAAGCTGCTCTATATGGGACATGTCATGAGAGGAGAAAATATCGAAAACTACAGATTATTACGCAGGGAAAAATCCAAAGAAGATCAATATGAAGAAGAAGAAACTCATAACTGTAGAACCTTAGGGAGTGGTTTGGTTGCAGTAACAATGAACTATTTAGAGCTGCAGTCTTAAAGGTGAGAATCACCTTGATGATTGCCAACCTTCGAAGCGGAGATGACACCTAGAGAAGACTAAGTTATATGGAGCCGAGACCTGGATTCTGAAGGCTGATACGATCAACCGTTTAGAAGCGTTCGAGATGTGGTTGCATAGAAGAATGCTCTGAATACCCTGGACAGCTATGCATACCAATAAAGCAGTGTTAAATAGAGCAAGTGGCGTTTGGGAATTATTTAAAACTATTAAGATAAAAAGATATCATACTTAGGGAATATTTAAGGACTAATAGCCTAATAACAATAAAAATGTACATAGCAACGAGTTAACAATGATGATAATGTAAGAATGAACTGGCAATGAACAATAAGAATGACACATAAAGTCAATAACAAACCAAAACAGAAAAATTTTAGTTGTTTATTTTTATTTTTAATTAACTTGTTATAAGAAAAAATACCTTAATATAGATATTAACGAGATAATAAATGAACTAAAAATGATAACTTTGATAACATGACTTTCAGAAACTGTTGGAAATCAAAAGCACCACTTCAGATTGCAAGAAACTACCAGAAAAAGGTGGAAACACCTCCTATTGGATCGCCATCTACGGACTGGTTTCGAACGTATTGGTTCTCATCAGTACAGAGCAATCTGAAGTAGTGCTTTCGATTCCTAACTAGTACAAAACACACCTGTTCTTAGTTTGTTATCTGCCAAATGTCATTGACGTTTTTATTTATTATAGCAGAAATATTTTCATTATCTTGAAACTTGTGGATGTTTTCTTTTTACTTGCAATGACTCTTGAAAAATTGTAAGATCTGGAATTTCGACTTACCGTCATGAGTGGTATGAAGTTTGTGTTTGTAATTTTAGAAAAAATATAAAGACTGTGAAATATATAGAGATATTTCTATTGACGTTACTTTGTGCTTATCATTATGCAGTAAAGCAATCTCCAGGAAAAACGTAAAAATATAAAGGTGTGCAATATTGGTACTGACTTTTGTCACGTCTCTTATAGCGAGCTTTAGGATATGTTCCGTTATCGCGTGGAGAAAATTGATAAAAAACTTAATAAAATTCCTTTCGTAGAACACCTTACATTTATTATATTTATTTTACGTCTTGGTGGTTGTTAAGACTTTTTAAAATTCATTTTAAACATATCCTCGGTAATGTATAAATAAACACTTATCGAGAAATTTTGAAAATGATTTTCACAAGATATATTCACTTGAATTATTCAAGGTCATACAGTAATTAAGTAATGCCATACATTATTTCATTTTACAAATGTAACCTGCCAAAACCAAACTTCCATGCAGATTTCAATTGGACAGAACCTAACTTTGCCATGTATGTTTCTTCATATTATCTATTCGTATTTTCTGATTTTTATAAGATACTGAGATAGACAGGGTGTATTTAAATTCCTGTGGCCAAAATATAAAGATTTAGTTCAATTTTCCCTTGTCCAAATTTGACAGTTTTCGAATTACATATGTACATTTTTCAACGTTGAATCAACATTTCCATCGTTGATATTACGTTTCTCATTGAATTTAACAAAGTTGCATTTTTCAATGTTAAAAATAAATATTTTTTATGAACCATAGAAGTTCGGGGACTAACAAGGTAAATAAAATGACGATTTTTCGAAAACGTTTAGGATTAGCATCATGAATGAAGGCTACTTAATTTTTAGTCAATAGTATGTAAAAAATGTTATCCAAAGTTCTTATTAGACAGGTCGTAAAAATAATGGGATCAAGAGTGTCACATCTAACCCGTCCTTGCAGCTGTGAATAATTCACAACACTTCTTTGGATAGTACTTTGAAGGGTCTTATCTAGTATACGTCATATTAAAAAAAATTGGTGGTTAAATAATTATTTGTAAAAAACTTGACTCCATCGCATCTCTTTGGGAGCCCATATTTTCGAAGAGAAGGCGAAAAAAGCTTGTATAAACTTGTGTACGAGCTTTCCCACATTTTTTCGGACATATATATATATATATATATATATATATATATATATATATATATATATATATATATATATATATATATATAACCATAAGGGTCCATAAGGGTATAGAATGATTTTTAGATTTCTAACTTCAAAAATGAAGAACTGCCACACAAACTTTCATCCCCTATTTAACCCCTTTAAAAGATGGATTTTTAAAAAAGAATGATAGAGTAAACATTTTTTTCTTACCATAAGCCCATATACTAATTTTTACGTTTCTAACTACCGAAATAAAAAATTTTCGTACAAACTTTTATTCCCTATTTTAGCCCCTTAAAAGGTGATTTTTAAAAAGAATGACATAGCAAACATTTTTTTCTAACCATAAGCCTATATACTAATTTTTACGTTTCTAACTATCAAAATAAAGAACTTTCATACAAACTTTCATTCCCTATTTTACCCCCTTAAAAGATGAATTTTTAAAAAAGAATGATATAGTAAACAATTTTTTCAAACTGAGAGCGTATATATTAATTTTTACATTTCTAAATACCAAAATAAAGAACTTTCATCCCCTATTTTACCCCCTTAGGGGATGAATTCTCAAAAATTCTTTTAGTGCTTACTTACGTTGTTTAAGAAACCTTTATGCAAATTTTCATGTTTCTAGACACAGCAGTTTCAGCTGTGCGTGTGTGTATTTTTTTATGAAATTAGTTTTTTTATTCAATATAATCTCCCTCAACTTCAACACACTTATTCCAACGAGCCTCCAATAAGTTTATACCATCTTTGTAATGATTTTCCGGAAGCTCTGCAGAATAATGTTTCAAGGCTGCAATAGATTTTTCATTCGACGAAAAACGCTTTCCACGAAGAAACTGTTTCAAATTCCTGAAAAAATAGTAGTCGGAGGGAGCCAAATCTGGTGAATACGGTGAGTGTTCGAGCAATTCGTACTTTCATTCTTTCAATTTAGCCATCGTCAAACTACTTGTGTGAGAACGTGCATTGTCTTGATGAAAAATGATTTTTTTCTTCAGTAAGCTGAGACTTTTTTCACGAATTTTTTTATCCAACTGGTCCAAAAGGTTGCAGTAATTCTCAGAGTTAATTGTTTTACCTTTTTCAAGATAATCAATCAACAAAATCCTTTTTGAATCCCAAAAAACTGATGCGATAACCTTTTTTGCCGATCGTTCTGACTTGACCTGTTTTGAAGCTGAACAACCAGCTCCAGTCCACTGTAAACGTTCTTGTTTCAGTTTAGGATCATGATGGTAAATCCAAGTCTCATCCACAGTTAGAAAACGACGCACAAAATCGGTTTTATTTTGCTTAAAACACTCCAAATTACGCTTACAAATTTGTTTTCGCGGCACTATCTTTCCGAATAGCTTTTCCATACGTAATTCGTCATGTACAATATACAGTACTCATTCGTTCGAGATGCCTATGGTATCAGCAATTTCACTCTTAGTCGCACATGAATCTTTACAAACAATATCATAGACTCGCTCAATGATTTCTGGTGTTGTTACACTTTTTGGACGTCCACTACGTGGTTCATCTTCAACCCTTGTACGACCACGTTTAAACTTTAAAACCAATCGATGCACAGTTGAAAATGAAGGAGCAGATTTCTTTAACACTTTCACCATTTTTATATGAATTTTTGTTGCTGATAAACCTTCCACAATAAAGAATTTTATTACTGCACGATAATTGGTCTTATCCATTCTATAAAAATTCACTGACACGTCAACTTTAAATGGCTTGTAAACAAAGAATGAATTGATTGATAAACTTCTGTTCATATAGAAGATATATATATATATATATATATATATATATATATATATATATATATATATACAGGGTGTTCGGGCAAATGTAGAAAATCTCGCGGATATGAAAAAATATTGTGAAAGGAAAACTTCATGTTCATACAAACCTTTTTCGTATAGGCCTCCTCTTCGAGGATATGGTCTCCCAAAGAGCTGCAATGGAATCAAGTTTTTTATACATAATTTTTGAACCACCAGGTATATTTCAATTTTTTTAATATGATGTATATTACATAAAACCCTTACAGTTACTTTCCAAAAAAGTGTTGTGAATTACTGGCTAGATCCTTATATTTTAGCAATGCAAGAATTTGCATTAGCGTTTTTTACAGGCTTTTCGTAAGCACTCTGTATATGAAGATTTCTTAAGTTATTCGGGATCTATAAACAACAAGAAATACAGCACTTTTTGCCAACAAAAAATGAAGAATTGACCCTTATTCAGGCTTTTATTTTTACTTTTTGTCAAATAAGTATTTCTTTTTAATTTTAATCGTTACTAAGTGTGTTATTGCTGTATTTTTTCCACGCAAGCAAGGTTACGAAAATTGAAATCTTCAACTTCAAAAGCACCGCCAAAGCTATCGCATCTGTAAGATAATAAAATTTATGTCTCAGCTATAAAAATTATTCACTCTCCCACGATCTATCAAGTCGGAAGCAATAAAATTAAATTCTTAATAAAAAGGGTTTTTACCGCCAAGCAAATTCGTTACAAAGAAAAATATCGAAAACGAGAGTTAATCGCTTTTAGAGCCCGGGCAGACTCAAAGGCGGTATTTCTTTCAAGCATCCGAACCTCTGATCCCCTAGGGTACATTTAAGTTAATTAGTTTTTCATTTTAATCAACTCACTTTAAATTTTATCTATAAACTGGCAGTAAAGTAAAAGATGTTCGAGTTAATATGAAATTATAGAAGGAAAGAACAAATTATATAGAGACATGCTACAAAATCTAAACAACACAACACATACATGAAACGAAAATACAATGTATTAAATGACAGAATTAGACTTTTAAGAAAACAAGCAAAATAGGCATTTTTGAACATGAAATTGATATGAATAAAAAGTCAAGGTCAACTTTGGAACTCTGTAAATAAAATATGTAATACAAATAAAGTAAGGTAAAACTTGAACAAACAAAAGACGACACAAATCAAACTTTAACAGATAAAAAAGAAATAGCTGATCAATTTAACAAATATTACAGTGAATTGGGCAAAAGTTATGCTAAAAAAAAATAAAAACTCCTTCACATTATGCAGCGTCTTCTTTTTTACAGGGTACGGCAACGGATGCGTACGGCAGCTCAATATGTCCGAGGCTAGGTTCGTATCTCTTTTAGAGATAGTTGTGCTCTGCTTTGATTACCCAATAGGCGCCACCTGTTTTACATTATCTGTGTTACTTACCTAGTGATTAAATAGGAAAACACATAGGTATCAGGAATGATTTTAATTTATTGACAGCTAGTGTATAGCTCCATAATAAAACGACTTAATTAAAACAAAATAACAATTCCATTTTATTCCAAAAAAATTATTATTTAGATAAATCAGAATGGTATCTACAATTTTTTTATATACCCTTTCTTGATAACTATTGGTGTTACATAGTTTTTAAAGGTTATATAAAAATTTGGCCGCAAACGTTCTAGAACCTTTAATTGCCAAGAGTACAGAAAGTAATTATTATAACGAAAGTTATCAAGATGTTCTTACATTTTATATTATGTCAAATGTAAATATGTTATGTTTTATTTGCATGTAAAAAAAAATTGATGTATAGTTCCAATTCCCTAAATTAAAGTTTTCTCCTACCTAGTCTATGCTTATGTGAACGATACCTCTCACTTCTGCTTATTTGATCCAACGCTGTGGCTAGGATTCTTGTGGTTGTTCGTGGATGAATGGGGTTTCACCAAGCCAATCTCAACTCACCAACCAAATGCAGGATGAGCCCAATCGTGCAGGTCAAAATCGTCGTGGTAACATGGCCAGGAAAAATAGAGCCAGAAGAATCAGAAAGCCTTAACAGCCGAGAAAATCATAATGAAAAGACACAGTAAAAGGAATGAGACGAAGCCAAAGATGAAAAAGAACTTGCGTCAAATAGCCCTCATTGATTAATGGACTTTAACGAAAAAAAAAACACTTTACCGTCTGACCTTTCAAATCTAATGGCAGGATTGGTCTACTGCCTTCGACGGTTCAACAATAAAAGAAACGAAAATGAAAATCTCTCTCGCAGCCAGACGTGATAAATCCTAGGGATATTTGTTTTTAATTTTTGCCAACCTTATTCTCAACCTGGAGCATTCTAACCTAGTTCCGAACTTACACTGATTACCAGGTAATACATCAAATAGTAGCAAGCCATGGAAAATTATCAAAAAGAAAATTATGATCAAACAGTCCAAAATTACTAATCATGATTAAAACAAACTTCAAAAAATTTGCTACAAATTCTATACTGTATACTCAACCTTAAATGATCGGTCTCTACATGCTGTGCTCGTGTCAAACGAATCGGGTATACATCCACAACAAATGCTAACTGAACTATATTACTGACTATAACCTTATATTTTTAATACTGAAATAGAATGTAAATAAATGAGAATTTATTAAAAATAAAATATTTTATGACTTTTAAATTCAAACCAAATAATGTGATACATAAACTATAGCAATTTACAAACTCTGTTAAGAAGAAAGAGTGATAAGTTATAAGACCAAAAGAGTTGTGAACCAAAAAAAAATTCAGTGTTTACAAATTTTAAATTACAGGATAAATAATTAAAATTAATCTGGTAAAAATATACAAATAATATCATATTACTAAAAACATGTAGCACTGATGCAAATTGGTAAATTTAAATGCTACAATTATAAAAATAATCTAAAAATAACACCAAACAACTTATACCTGAAAAAAACTAACGAAATAGAGATAAAACAACTAATAAGTTCTTTAAAAAACAAAAAATCGCCTAATTGGAACTGTATTAGAAGTGAAACACTTGAAGAAATAGCTTCACAAATTTCTCCAGTATTAACTTTTTTAATCAACAGGTGCTTTGAGACGGGAATTTTTCCTAATTGCTTGAAAAATGGAACAATTTAGCCATTATTTAAAAGTGAAGTTACTTTTATCGATCTTTTCGAAAATTGTAGAAAAATTTTGTTGAGTTTCTGGAGAAGTGTCTTGTCTGAGTTTCAGTTTGGATTTAGAACAGGCAAATCCACTCAGGATGCAATTCAGTTTTTAATTACCCAGATCCAGAGTGCTTTCGATGAAAGTCTACCTTCAATGTGTCTGTTTATGCATCTCTTCAAAGCTTTAGACACCGTCTGTTACAAAATACTTCGAGAAAAACTCGAGAGTTACGGTTAAAGAGGTAAAATTTACAATATATTAAAAAGTTATTTGTTAAAAAGAAAATAAAGATTGGAGATTGGCGGCGTTGCAAGTGAAGAGAGGGAAATAATCTATGTCATCCTTCAGGGAACTTTTTTGGACTCATTGCTATTTATAATTTATGTGAACGATTTGTTTTAATTGAAGCTGAATGGAAAACGTGTTGGTTTCGCTGAAGACACTGGCTGTTTTTGCAGGGCAGGAACTTGGCAAGGTCTTAAATCAAGAATGGAAGAGGACATTGCTTTATTGAAAAATGGTTTAGTTTTAATAGGCTAACCTTAAGGATTGAAAAAACAAATATGTTCCCTTTTCCACTTATAAAAATAATTTACCACCACTGGGAAACTTGAATATTGAGGAAAGTGAGATTCCAGAGACGGCAAATATAGATGTCTAGTTAATGAAATTAGCGATTTTCTGCCAAAATTTCTGTATCTTAAGGACTTTCTCACCCCTAAGCATTTGGAAATTATATATTCTTCTTTAATACAAAGTCTTCTAATCTATCGAATACCAGCATGGGGGGGGGGAGCTTTGGAGAGCCATATAAAATACTTAAATACTGTACAAAAATGTTTCATTAAAATCACGCATGGTAGGAACAGGCAGCAGTTGTTGGATATGCGATAGTTATATTGTTTCGAGATTTATTTGAAATGACAACACATCAGATAAATACCAGAAAGAAATTAGCATATCCGAGAGCTATGCACAAAACTCATGGACAAAGAGAAATGAAATATTTTGTCCCACGGTTGTACAGTATGTTACCCGAAAAAATGAGATCAATAAAAACGTTCAATAAATTTAAAACAACGACCCAAACTGGATGAGCATGACAGAAAAGTATTTAATAATTTGGTGGATCTAAGATACTTAAAATTTTTATTAAACTATGAAATTTTTACCTGATTAGGGACTTTTCACTAGATAATGACGCTGTAACAATACTTGTATATTGTAATAAACTTTATTTAATCCTAAATCACACACAAGCATAAAAATGCTTTAATGTTTGTTTTTTTATTTCTAAACGTTGTTTAAAGTTTCGTTTATTATTGTGTTAATTATAATTTCTTTATATTTAATAAACGTTTTTTGAATTTGAATATTGGAAAATAAAATTTTTCACTAATTAATAATACCTAATTTATTACTGGAACTTTTTTATTAACATTACATAATCTTGCCACAGAAGTATCAATAATGTACAATGTTGCCATATCCGAATATGGCATATTCGGTAAATGTATCGAAGAAATTCTGTACATTTCGATAATTTACGACACATTTTTTAAATGTATATTATCAATTATAGCCAACAATTTAGTTGATATTATGAAGGACTCAAGGATTTTTTGAAACATCTGTACTGTACGAGTACTATTCTTTATATTGATATCTCTCCCAGGGAATTTTATAGCATTAAACCTTTTCCTGGGTATCAAAGAAGTGTGATCATTTTATGGGTTTCTGTACTGTATAATTCTATGATTCAAGACCATATTCCTAACATTTGATCCCCTTAAAGCTTTTAAAAAGAATAGAATAAAAACGTAAACCTGTGAACAAACAGCTATCAAAGAAGATAAGTGAAACTTTTAATCTCAACATTGTACCTTTTTTTTCAAACTCTCCTGGTGCCTGTTTTTAATTTATCATTGGACTATTGTAGTTCTTAAGCTAATATTTATGTTTTCTATACAGAAAAGTAAACCATTTTTCCTTACTTTATTTTTGCCTTATTTTATAACGTCGAACCTGACAGATTGTCATTCATCAGTTTAAGTGTTGTTGCTATGCCGTCTGACACAGTAGAATATTGATGACGTCACGATTTTGATATTCGTTTCTGGGGACTTCCAGTAGGACAATAGGATATAACAGTAAAAAATGTGGGAATATTTGTCTTTTTTCATGCATTTTATTTTAATTTAATTTTGGCAAAAGTCGTTTTCTTTTCTAAAAGAAAAACCATTGGAAAAGCTATATATATATTTTAAGTGTAGATTGTAGAATAGATATTTGTTATAGTATGTAAGAATTTGTATATAAATCATGTTTTTAAAGGATATTAAATGCCTATAATTGTGTAATGACATGATAAAATGTATAAAAATTAGAGTGAAAGGTTGGACATTATTGCATTTAAAGCAAGAGTAATAAACATAGTTTACTCCAAAAGACATAAAACAGATCAATTAATAAATAATAGATATTTTTAATAATGTGTGAAGTGTTATTGACCTGAGACAGTGACTAAAAAAGGTATTTTAACATAATATTGTGATATCCACAAAGAAGAGGATCTTAAACACCCATTCTATAAAAAGTGCGGGTAAAGATAATATAAGTGAGAATAAAGGTCAAATAATAATCATTTAGTGAAATATAGACACTATTTAACAATAATTATTTATAATATTTTAGTTTTAACTCATTTCAACAACATTTATAGAAACTTTGTAAAAAAAATTGTAAATCTGTAAGACTAGTATAAGAAAATGTAGATTATAAGTTAATTTTACAAATACACTCGAATAAAATAGTACCTTATTGTAGGTAAAACATTGCTAAATATGATTATATTATTAATAAAATAAGAATTTTCAATTTCAGCAAGTTATAATTAAAATTTAAATGTATATGTAAAATTATTTTAGATATAATCGAATTTTATTTATCAATTTTATGTGCTAAATATTAAGGAAAAGTAAATTGTAGATATATCAAAATGTCAGAAAAAGTTCAAAATTTACACAACTCATATTTTATTTTCATTTAATATAATATTTAGTTTACAATATCAATAAAATATCAGAATTTCATCATAAATTGACAATTGGGAATCAATTTTGTATTTTTTGGTTTTGTATTTCAAAGCTTAAAATTCCATCTGGTTGCCAGTTCGCGTCAGATGGCCGGCCAATCAGAAAAAAATTAAAACAAAAAATTATTCTACGTCACCGCTAACTATAAAAGCGAAAATTAATTTTTTTAAGGGGAGTGTATATTAATCGGTTGTAGAGTAACCATCAATAGTCTTGTTCAGAAAAAGAAACATAACCTCAAAAGGAAAGTGCAGATCAATCTGCTGTAGAGTAAACATCGCTAGTGTTATTCATAAAAAGTAACATATCCTCAAAATGTGCATTTGTTATTTTTAAAAAACAAAAGGCAGAATGCACATTAATCCGTTGAGAGTAAACATCGCTAGTCTCATTCATTAAAGGTAACATAACCTCAAAATGTTCATTTGTTATTTAAAAAAAAAAGTTTTAAAAAGGGAAAAAACATAGAACGTGGATAAAAAATTCTGGAGATTTAAAGACAATTTAAAAGAAAAGGAAAACAAGGTTACTAAATTTATAAATAAATAATATCACTAAGCAAGCAGCTCTGAAAAATATTATTAAATAAATTAGTGATATATAAAAAGAAAAATTTCAATGGTTGGCAAAACGAGAAAGAATTTGTAAGTTTTAAAAAAAGAAAGAAACCTAAAACGTGGAAAAAGAAATTCTGGAGATTAAAAGGTATTTATCTAACTTGTAAGAAGTAGAAATTTTAGACTTGCCTGAAAATAGTTTGATAAAACAGATATATATTAATCTTATAATGAATATTTGTAGTTAGAATAAAATAAATAGTTTAATTTGCACTGTAACAATATCACCTTTAATATTAACGGCACACACAAATATATTTTTAGATTGTTTAAAGTAAAATTACATGTAATAAGACACTAGTCATATTTAACTTTCAGACATTATATACAACGTTGTCAGATTTAATTATCCTAAATCCAGCAAAAGGGAAACAGTGTACACTAAATAATATTAAAAATTTTAATTAGGAATAGATAAGGTGGTTTATAAATATTACATAAAACTGCACCAACTGACATTTATACTTGTGTTTATAAATAATTAATTTGACTTTTCTAATAATAATAATAATAATAACCGCGCGAACCGTCCGAAAGTTCGTGGGAAATGTAGCAAACTACGTCACCTAGGACCCGATAACATGGAAAGGGTTCCCACAGAGCTTTATAATTTTGGTACCTTTGTGTACCTGGTATAAGTCAATATTCCCTGGAGGGAGTGTGAAGCCGTTTGACTTCTAAATCATAATAATAATAATTTAATCTGAACTCACCTAAGAAAGAGAAAATTGACATCGATGTTTTTAAACATCTGATCACGAAAAACGGGGTACATTCAGAAATACAGCACATATGTATTTGGGAAGTTTTTTTTTATTAAAATAAAAATTTTTGGTACAAATTAATTATATTCAGGTAAAGTTATTTTTAACAAACATGACAAACTGATAGAGATTCTCAGAAGCAAAAATTTGGATGAAAGAGATTTAAGGTTGATATCAAATCTGTATTACAATCAGCGAGCGGCAGTAAAAATTGGACAGGAAATGTCCGGAGATGTGGAAATACAAAGGGGAGTCAGACAAGGGTGTATATTGTCACCTTTACTATTTAACGCTTATTCTGAACAGGTCATATTGGAAAGTCTTGAATCTGAAACAGCAGGAATAAAAGTAAACGGAGTTTTAATCAACAATATTAGGTATGCAGATGACACCGTAATAATAGCTGATAGTTTGAAAGACCTAGAAAAAATAATGAATAAAATATTAAGAGTTAGTGGAGAATATGAACTCTCTCTTAACACGAAAAAGACCAAGTTTATGATAATTAGTAAAAACAACACCAATAATAATGAAACTCTAATGGTAGGAAACCAGCACATAGAAAGAGTTAAGAAGTACATTTAGTTGGGAACCCTAATAACAGAAAATAATGACTATACCGTCGAAATAAAAACCAGAATCGAGAAAGCACGTGCCAACTTTATTAGAATGAAAAAGGTTATCTGCAGCAAAGATCTAACGTTAGCCCTGAAACTACGACTGATTAAATGTTACGTATACAGTGTTCTGTATTATGGAATGAAAGCATGGACACTGAATCGAGAGGCAATGAGAAGACTTAACTCTTTTGAAACGTGGACCTATAAAATAATTCAGAGGATTTCGTGGGTGGAACGCCGAGGTGTTGAGAAGAATGGGGAAAGTAAAGGAAGTCGAGATAACAGTAAAACAGAGAGAACTGCAATATTTCGGACACATTATGGGGGAGAAAAGTACAGCATCTTACGGCTCATAATCCAAGGCAAAATAAATGGCAGAAAAGACGTAGGACGACGACGAATTTCATGGCTAAAAAATCTAAGGGAATGGTTTGGATGCAGTTCAAAACAACTATTTAGAACAACTGCCTCAAAAATTAAAATAGCTATTATGATTGCCAACCTCCACAATGGAGAAGGCACTTGAAGAAGAAGATAGTTATTTTTGCCTGGCGCCCAATAATTTCAAAAAGAAAAATAAGGATCATGTATATATATATATATATATATATATATATATATATATATATATATATATATATATATATATATATATATATATATATATGTAGATAAGTTTTTGTCCGTGTAATTTAAAATAAAATAGAATAAAATATTGGCGAAGCGGACGTGAAAATTTGTCAATCTACATGATTCTCGTATTAAAAAGTGCGGAGCACTCCAAAGTATGGAATAACTCCGGGTCCGACAGAGGGCGACAGCGCTGTTTCGTCCTAATATGGGACTCGTCAGGCCACCGCAGTCGGTACAAACCATCATCTCGCCTTTGCATCGTATAAACCATACTTATAATCAAAATACGGCAAATAAGACGACAAAGGCGACATCTCGATGGTCCACTTGATAATACAAGAACCATACAGATTAACAAAGTTTGCAAGAGAACCGTCATATGGTGGCGCGACGGTGAATTAAAACAGAAATATGTAAAATCGAGTACACGAAACGCGCTGCCCAAAAGATTGTGTACTCGATTTTACATATTTCTGTTTTAATTCACCGTCGCGCCACCATATGACGGTTCTCTTGCAAACTTTGTTAATCTGTATGGTTCTTGTATTATCAAGTGGACCATCGAGATGTCGCCTTTGTCGTCTTATTTGCCGTATTTTGATTATAAGTATGGTTTATACGATGCAAAGGCGAGATGATGGTTTGTACCGACTGCGGAGGCCTGACGAGTCCCATATTAGGACGAAACAGCGCTGTCGCCATCTGTCGGACCCGGAGTTATTCCATACTTTGGAGTGCTCCGCACTTTTTAGGACGAGAATCATGTAGATTGACAAATTTTCACGTCCGCTTCGCCAATATTTTATTCTATTTTATTTTAAATTACACGGACAAAAACTTATCTACATATTTATTTACTTGTTTGGCTTTGAAACACGCTAAACGATGCTCTCATGGTGGGATCGTTTGGTGCGGCACGTGGCTTTGGCTGCTTAAATAGCGGTATGCTTGCTTGCCAGTACCGAAAAATGCGACCCCTATCTTTTGGGCAGCGCGTTTCGTGTACTCGATTTTACATATTTCTGTTTTAATTCACCGTCGCGCCACCATATGACGGTTCTCTTGCAAACTTTGTTAATCTGTATGGTTCTTGTATTATCAAGTGGACCATCGAGATGTCGCCTTTGTCGTCTTATTTGCCGTATTTTGATTATAAGTATGGTTTATACGATGCAAAGGCGAGATGATGGTTTGTACCGACTGCGGTGGCCTGACGAGTCCCATATTAGGACGAAACAGCGCTGTCGCCATCTGTCGGACCCGGAGTTATTCCATACTTTGGAGTGCTCCGCACTTTTTAATACGAGAATCATGTAGATTGACAAATTTTCACGTCCGCTTCGCCAATATTTTATTCTATTTTATTATATATATATATATATATATATATATATATATATATATATATATATATATACTAAGAAACAAAACAATTTAGTTATATTTTTCAACGGGCACGTTGCGCAGTCGCAAAATCGACAAATCATCGCAATATTTATATATATATATATATATATATATATATATATATATATAAATAAAATAGAAAATTCTCGGGAATGCAGACACAGAATCTTAGAAAACAATACTCTCTTATCAAAGAGTGCGGAGACCTCCAAAATAATGGAGAGGTTTCTGGTCCGGAAAATGTTGATAGCGTTGTTTCGTCCTTATTTGGAACTCCTCAGACCATTGCATTAGGTACAGTCAATCATCTCATAATTATGCCCTATTTACTGCTCTTTAAAATGAAAAACAGTTAATAAGCACGAACAGTGACATCTCGATGGATCACTCAAGTGTAACCTACAACAAAACTGTTTTATAAAACCGCCATGTGATGGCACGACGGTAAAGTAAAAACAGAAATATATTGAAATCGATACATGAAGGATGCTACCCAAAGGATCGATGTCACATTATTCGGTATCGGCAACCAAACTGACCACGACTTTTCGCATTTCAAGCAGATTTCGCCACAACGATCTCCTTATGAAAGCGTTACGTGTTTTTAAACCAGCAAATATAAAAAGAGAGATAAAGTTATCCTAATGCATGACAAAAACCCATTGAGCTCCCGGACTACGAGGAGATAAGGCAAATAACTTATTCGTTGAGTGGTTGACGTTTCAACTCCTTAAAAAATTCTTTGTAGGCGTCCATGAAAAAGAAGACCGCAAACGAGCCTCAGGTAACACTTTTTCGACTGTACTAAGTTACCGTCATGTGTAACACGTAATATGCGGGAAAGCGAAAAGTTATTCGAACCCTTGTCACTTGTTTATAGTTATGTACATATATATTTTTTATTTCTGTAATATTCCAGACACGTCTGCAAAACTGCCAGTATAAAATTACGTGACAAAACAAGAGTGCGGATAAATATCAATATTGTAACTCTTCCCTCTTTATGGCTGAGTTGGGATTTCACGTGGGTGTAAAAGTCTTTTAGGTTCTTTTTTTCGGCCAAATCTCGTGTTATAAGTTGCTATTTTTTATATTTGATATAAGGAATGTGTGAACGAATGTCCCGTGTTGTTCAACCACAAGAGTTGACATGGGACGAATGAAAGTCTATTTTTATCGAAAATTAAATTATATAGACGTAGCTAAATTATATTTGGTCAAAATTAAATTAACATTGCAACTGATATAACAAAGAATAATTCTGTTCTTTTTATTTGAAATAAGGAATGTGTAAATGAATGCCACGTGTTGTTTGACCACAAAAAGTTGACATTGGACGAATGGAAGCCTATTTTTATCGAATAGAAATTGTATAGACGTAGCTAAATTATATTTGGTCATAATTAAATTAACATTGCAATTTACATAACGAAGATCTATTCTGCTCTTTTTGTTTGAAATAAGGAATGTGTAAATGAATGCCATGTTTTGTTCGACCACAGAAAGATGACCTGAGATGAATGGAAGCCTATTTTTATCGAATAGAAATTGTATAGACGTAGCTAAATTATATTTGGTCATAATTAAATTAACATTGCAATTTACATAACGAAGATCTATTCTGCTCTTTTTGTTTGAAATAAGGAATGTGTAAATGAATGCCATGTTTTGTTCGACCACAGAAAGATGACCTGAGATGAATGGAAGTCTATTTTTATCGAAACGAAATTATATGGAGGCAGATAAATTACATTTGATCATAATTAAATTAACATTGCAATTAATATAACGAAGATCTATTCTGTTCTTTATTATTCGAAATAAGGAATGGGTAAACGAATATCCCGTGTTGTTTGACCATAGAAAGTTGATGTGGGACGAATGGAAGCCTATTTTTATCGGAATGAAATTATTTAGAGGCAGCTAAAATATATTTGGTCATAATTAAATTAATATTAAAATTTATATAACGAAGATCTATTCTGTTCTTCTTCATTCGAAATAAGGAATGTGTAAATGAATATCCCGTATTGTTCGACCACAGAAAGATGACATGAGATAAATGGAAGCCTATTTTTATCGAAATGAAATTATTTAGAGGCAGCTAAATTATATTTGGTCATAAATAAATTAATATTGCAATTTATATAACGAAGATCTATTCTGTTTTTTTTTATTCGAAATAAAGAATGTGTAAATGCATATCCCATGTTGTTCGACCACAGAAAGTTGACATAGGATGAATGGAAGCCTATTTTTATTGAAATGAAATTATTTAGAGGCAGCTAAATTATATTTGGTCATAAAAAAAATAATATTACAATTTATATAACGAAGATCTATTCTGTTTTTTTTATTCGAAATAAGGAATGTGTAAATGAATATCCCGTATTGTTCGACCACAGAAAGTTGACATAGGATGAACGGAAGCCTATTTTTATCGAAATGAAATTATTTAGAGGCAGCTAAATTATATTTGGTCATAAATAAATTAATATTGCAATTTATATAACGAAGATCTATTCTGTTTTTTTTTTTATTCGAAATATAGAATGTGTAAATGCATATCCCATGTTGTTTGACCATAGAAAGTTGATGTGGGACGAATGGAAGCCTATTTTTATCGGAATGAAATTATTTAGAGGCAGCTAAATTATATTTGGTCATAAATAAAATAATATTGCAATTTATATAACGAAGATCTATTCTGTTTTTTTTTATTCGAAATAAAGAATGTGTAAATGAATATCCCGTATTGTTCGACCACAGAAAGTTGACATGGGATGAATGGAAGCCTATTTTTATTGAAATGAAATTATTTAGAGGCAGCTAAATTATATTTGGTCATAAATAAATTAATATTGCAATTTATATAACGAAGATCTATTCTGTTTTTTTTTTATTCGAAATAAAGAATGTGTAAATGCATATCCCATATTGTTCGACCACAGAAAGATGACATGAGATGAATGGAAGCCTATTTTTATCGAAATGAAATTATTTAGAGGCAGCTAAATTATATTTGGTCATAAATAAATTAATATTGCAATTTATATAACGAAGATCTATTCTGTTTTTTTTTATTCGAAATAAAGAATGTGTAAATGAATATCCCGTATTGTTCGACCACAGAAAGTTGACATAGGATGAACGGAAGCCTATTTTTATCGAAATGAAATTATTTAGAGGCAGCTAAATTATATTTGGTCATAAATAAATTAATATTGCAATTTATATAACGAAGATCTATTCTGTTTTTTTTTATTCGAAATAAAGAATGTGTAAATGAATATCCCGTATTGTGCGACCACAGAAAGTTGACATAGGATGAACGGAAGCCTATTTTTATCGAAATGAAATTATTTAGAGGCAGCTAAATTATATTTGGTCATAAATAAATTAATATTGCAATTTATATAACGAAGATCTATTCTGTTTTTTTTTATTCGAAATAAAGAATGTGTAAATGAATATCCCGTATTGTTCGACCACAGAAAGTTGACATAGGATGAACGGAAGCCTATTTTTATCGAAATGAAATTATTTAGAGACAGCTAAATTATATTTGGTCATAAATAAATTAATATTGCAATTTATATAACGAAGATCTATTCTGTTTTTTTTTTTATTCGAAATAAAGAATGTGTAAATGCATATCCCATGTTGTTCGACCACAGAAAGTTGACATGAGATGAATGGAAGCCTATTTTTATTGAAATGAAATTATTTAGAGGCAGCTAAATTATATTTGGTCATAAATAAAATAATATTGCAATTTATATAACGAAGATCTATTCTGTTTTTTTTTATTCGAAATAAAGAATGTGTAAATGAATATCCCGTATTGTTCGACCACAGAAAGTTGACATAGGATGAACGGAAGCCTATTTTTATCGAAATGAAATTATTTAGAGGCAGCTAAATTATATTTGGTCATAAATAAATTAATATTGCAATTTATATAACGAAGATCTATTCTGTTTTTTTTTTATTCGAAATAAAGAATGTGTAAATGAATATCCCGTATTGTTCGACCACAGAAAGTTGACATAGGATGAACGGAAGCCTATTTTTATCGAAATGAAATTATTTAGAGGCAGCTAAATTATATTTGGTCATAAATAAATTAATATTGCAATTTATATAACGAAGATCTATTCTGTTTTTTTTTTATTCGAAATAAAGAATGTGTAAATGCATATCCCATATTGTTCGACCACAGAAAGATGACATGAGATGAATGGAAGCCTATTTTTATCGAAATGAAATTATTTAGAGGCAGCTAAATTATATTTGGTCATAAATAAATTAATATTGCAATTTATATAATGAAGATCTATTCTGTTTTTTTTTTATTCGAAATAAAGAATGTGTAAATGAATATCCCGTATTGTTCGACCACAGAAAGTTGACATAGGATGAACGGAAGCCTATTTTTATCGAAATGAAATTATTTAGAGGCAGCTAAATTATATTTGGTCATAAATAAATTAATATTGCAATTTATATAACGAAGATCTATTCTGTTTTTTTTTATTCGAAATAAAGAATGTGTAAATGAATATCCCGTATTGTTCGACCACAGAAAGTTGACATAGGATGAACGGAAGCCTATTTTTATCGAAATGAAATTATTTAGAGGCAGCTAAATTATATTTGGTCATAAATAAATTAATATTGCAATTTATATAACGAAGATCTATTCTGTTTTTTTTTATTCGAAATATAGAATGTGTAAATGCATATCCCATGTTGTTTGACCATAGAAAGTTGATGTGGGACGAATGGAAGCCTATTTTTATCGGAATGAAATTATTTAGAGGCAGTTAAATTATATTTGGTCATAAAAAAAATAATATTACAATTTATAAAACGAAGATCTATTCTGTTTTTTTTATTCGAAATAAGGAATGTGTAAATGAATATCCCGTATTGTTCGACCACAGAAAGTTGACATAGGATGAACGGAAGCCTATTTTTATCGAAATGAAATTATTTAGAGGCAGCTAAATTATATTTGGTCATAAATAAATTAATATTGCAATTTATATAACGAAGATCTATTCTGTTTTTTTTATTCGAAATAAAGAATGTGTAAATGCATATCCCATGTTGTTCGACCACAGAAAGTTGACATAGGATGAATGGACGCCTATTTTTATTGAAATGAAATTATTTAGAGGCAGCTAAATTATATTTGGTCATAAAAAAAATAATATTACAATTTATAAAACGAAGATCTATTCTGTTTTTTTTATTCGAAATAAGGAATGTGTAAATGAATATCCCGTATTGTTCGACCACAGAAAGTTGACATAGGATGAATGGAAGCCTATTTTTATTGAAATGAAATTATTTAGAGGCAGCTAAATTATATTTGGTCATAAATAAATTATTATTGCAATTTATATAACGAAGATCTATTCTGTTTTTTTTTTATTCGAAATATAGAATGTGTAAATGCATATCCCATGCTGTTCAACCACAGAAAGTTGACATAGGATGAATGGAAGCCTATTTTTATCGAAATGAAATTATTTGGAGGCAGCTAAATTATATTTGGTCATAAATAAATTAATATTGCAATTTATATAACGAAGATCTATTCTGTTTTTTTTTTATTCGAAATATAGAATGTGTAAATGCATATCCCATGCTGTTCAACCACAGAAAGTTGA
The DNA here is from genome assembly GCA_034092305.1 of Diaprepes abbreviatus. NCBI lineage: Eukaryota > Metazoa > Arthropoda > Insecta > Coleoptera > Curculionidae > Diaprepes > Diaprepes abbreviatus. The sequence continues at coordinate 69,290 of JASJET010000418.1, forward strand.
CATAGGATGAATGGAAGCCTATTTTTATCGAAATGAAATTATTTGGAGGCAGCTAAATTATATTTGGTCATAAATAAATTATTATTGCAATTTATATAACGAAGATCTATTCTGTTTTTTTTTTATTCGAAATATAGAATGTGTAAATGCATATCCCATGCTGTTCAACCACAGAAAGTTGACATAGGATGAATGGAAGCCTATTTTTATCGAAATGAAATTATTTGGAGGCAGCTAAATTATATTTGGTCATAAATAAATTAATATTGCAATTTATATAACGAAGATCTATTCTGTTTTTTTTTTATTCGAAATATAGAATGTGTAAATGCATATCCCATGCTGTTCAACCACAGAAAGTTGACATAGGATGAATGGAAGCCTATTTTTATCGAAATGAAATTATTTGGAGGCAGCTAAATTATATTTGGTCATAAATAAATTATTATTGCAATTTATATAACGAAGATCTATTCTGTTTTTTTTTTATTCGAAATATAGAATGTGTAAATGCATATCCCATGCTGTTCAACCACAGAAAGTTGACATAGGATGAATGGAAGCCTATTTTTATCGAAATGAAATTATTTAGAGGCAGCTAAATTATATTTGGTCATAAAAAAAATAATATTACAATTTATATAACGAAGATCTATTCTGTTTTTTTTATTCGAAATAAGGAATGTGTAAATGAATATCCCGTATTGTTCGACCACAGAAAGTTGACATAGGATGAATGGAAGCCTATTTTTATTGAAATGAAATTATTTAGAGGCAGCTAAATTATATTTGGTCATAAAAAAAATAATATTACAATTTATAAAACGAAGATCTATTCTGTTTTTTTTATTCGAAATAAGGAATGTGTAAATGAATATCCCGTATTGTTCGACCACAGAAAGTTGACATAGGATGAATGGAAGCCTATTTTTATTGAAATGAAATTATTTAGAGGCAGCTAAATTATATTTGGTCATAAATAAATTATTATTGCAATTTATATAACGAAGATCTATTCTGTTTTTTTTTATTCGAAATATAGAATGTGTAAATGCATATCCCATGCTGTTCAACCACAGAAAGTTGACATAGGATGAATGGAAGCCTATTTTTATCGAAATGAAATTATTTGGAGGCAGCTAAATTATATTTGGTCATAAATGAATTATTATTGCAATTTATATAACGAAGATCTATTCTGTTTTTTTTTTATTCGAAATATAGAATGTGTAAATGCATATCCCATGCTGTTCAACCACAGAAAGTTGACATAGGATGAATGGAAGCCTATTTTTATCGAAATGAAATTATTTGGAGGCAGCTAAATTATATTTGGTCATAAATAAATTAATATTGCAATTTATATAACGAAGATCTATTCTGTTTTTTTTTTATTCGAAATATAGAATGTGTAAATGCATATCCCATGCTGTTCAACCACAGAAAGTTGACATAGGATGAATGGAAGCCTATTTTTATCGAAATGAAATTATTTGGAGGCAGCTAAATTATATTTGGTCATAAATAAATTAATATTGCAATTTATATAACGAAGATCTATTCTGTTTTTTTTTTATTCGAAATATAGAATGTGTAAATGCATATCCCATGCTGTTCAACCACAGAAAGTTGACATAGGATGAATGGAAGCCTATTTTTATCGAAATGAAATTATTTGGAGGCAGCTAAATTATATTTGGTCATAAATAAATTATTATTGCAATTTATATAACGAAGATCTATTCTGTTTTTTTTTTATTCGAAATATAGAATGTGTAAATGCATATCCCATGCTGTTCAACCACAGAAAGTTGACATAGGATGAATGGAAGCCTATTTTTATCGAAATGAAATTATTTGGAGGCAGCTAAATTATATTTGGTCATAAATAAATTAATATTGCAATTTATATAACGAAGATCTATTCTGTTTTTTTTTTATTCGAAATATAGAATGTGTAAATGCATATCCCATGCTGTTCAACCACAGAAAGTTGACATAGGATGAATGGAAGCCTATTTTTATCGAAATGAAATTATTTGGAGGCAGCTAAATTATATTTGGTCATAAATAAATTATTATTGCAATTTATATAACGAAGATCTATTCTGTTTTTTTTTTATTCGAAATATAGAATGTGTAAATGCATATCCCATGCTGTTCAACCACAGAAAGTTGACATAGGATGAATGGAAGCCTATTTTTATCGAAATGAAATTATTTGGAGGCAGCTAAATTATATTTGGTCATAAATAAATTATTATTGCAATTTATATAACGAAGATCTATTCTGTTTTTTTTTATTCGAAATATAGAATGTGTAAATGCATATCCCATGCTGTTCAACCACAGAAAGTTGACATAGGATGAATGGAAGCCTATTTTTATTGAAATGAAATTATTTAGAGGCAGCTAAATTATATTTGGTCATAAAAAAAAATAATATTACAATTTATATAACGAAGATCTATTCTGTTTTTTTTATTCGAAATAAGGAATGTGTAAATGAATATCCCATGCTGTTCAACCACAGAAAGTTGACATAGGATGAATGGAAGCCTATTTTTATTGAAATGAAATTATTTAGAGGCAGCTAAATTATATTTGGTCATAAAAAAAATAATATTACAATTTATATAACGAAGATCTATTCTGTTTTTTTTATTCGAAATAAGGAATGTGTAAATGAATATCCCCTGCTGTTCAACCACAGAAAGTTGACATAGGATGAATGGAAGCCTATTTTTATTGAAATGAAATTATTTAGAGGCAGCTAAATTATATTTGGTCATAAATAAATTAATATTGCAATTTATATAACGAAGATCTATTCTGTTTTTTTTTATTCGAAATAAAGAATGTGTAAATGAATATCCCGTATTGTTCGACCACAGAAAGTTGACATAGGATGAACGGAAGCCTATTTTTATCGAAATGAAATTATTTAGAGACAGCTAAATTATATTTGGTCATAAATAAATTAATATTGCAATTTATATAACGAAGATCTATTCTGTTTTTTTTTTATTCGAAATAAAGAATGTGTAAATGCATATCCCATGTTTTTCGACCACAGAAAGTTGACATGAGATGAATGGAAGCCTATTTTTATTGAAATGAAATTATTTAGAGGCAGCTAAATTATATTTGGTCATAAATAAAATAATATTGCAATTTATATAACGAAGATCTATTCTGTTTTTTTTTATTCGAAATAAAGAATGTGTAAATGAATATCCCGTATTGTTCGACCACAGAAAGTTGACATAGGATGAACGGAAGCCTATTTTTATCGAAATGAAATTATTTAGAGGCAGCTAAATTATATTTGGTCATAAATAAATTAATATTGCAATTTATATAACGAAGATCTATTCTGTTTTTTTTTATTCGAAATAAAGAATGTGTAAATGAATATCCCGTATTGTTCGACCACAGAAAGTTGACATAGGATGAACGGAAGCCTATTTTTATCGAAATGAAATTATTTAGAGGCAGCTAAATTATATTTGGTCATAAATAAATTAATATTGCAATTTATATAACGAAGATCTATTCTGTTTTTTTTTTATTCGAAATAAAGAATGTGTAAATGCATATCCCATATTGTTCGACCACAGAAAGATGACATGAGATGAATGGAAGCCTATTTTTATCGAAATGAAATTATTTAGAGGCAGCTAAATTATATTTGGTCATAAATAAATTAATATTGCAATTTATATAACGAAGATCTATTCTGTTTTTTTTTATTCGAAATAAAGAATGTGTAAATGAATATCCCGTATTGTTCGACCACAGAAAGTTGACATAGGATGAACGGAAGCCTATTTTTATCGAAATGAAATTATTTAGAGGCAGCTAAATTATATTTGGTCATAAATAAATTAATATTGCAATTTATATAACGAAGATCTGTTCTGTTTTTTTTTATTCGAAATAAAGAATGTGTAAATGAATATCCCGTATTGTTCGACCACAGAAAGTTGACATAGGATGAACGGAAGCCTATTTTTATCGAAATGAAATTATTTAGAGGCAGCTAAATTATATTTGGTCATAAATAAATTAATATTGCAATTTATATAACGAAGATCTATTCTGTTTTTTTTTTATTCGAAATATAGAATGTGTAAATGCATATCCCATGTTGTTTGACCATAGAAAGTTGATGTGGGACGAATGGAAGCCTATTTTTATCGGAATGAAATTATTTAGAGGCAGCTAAATTATATTTGGTCATAAAAAAAATAATATTACAATTTATAAAACGAAGATCTATTCTGTTTTTTTTATTCGAAATAAGGAATGTGTAAATGAATATCCCGTATTGTTCGACCACAGAAAGTTGACATAGGATGAACGGAAGCCTATTTTTATCGAAATGAAATTATTTAGAGGCAGCTAAATTATATTTGGTCATAAATAAATTAATATTGCAATTTATATAACGAAGATCTATTCTGTTTTTTTTTATTCGAAATAAAGAATGTGTAAATGCATATCCCATGTTGTTCGACCACAGAAAGTTGACATAGGATGAATGGACGCCTATTTTTATTGAAATGAAATTATTTAGAGGCAGCTAAATTATATTTGGTCATAAAAAAAATAATATTACAATTTATAAAACGAAGATCTATTCTGTTTTTTTTATTCGAAATAAGGAATGTGTAAATGAATATCCCGTATTGTTCGACCACAGAAAGTTGACATAGGATGAATGGAAGCCTATTTTTATTGAAATGAAATTATTTAGAGGCAGCTAAATTATATTTGGTCATAAATAAATTATTATTGCAATTTATATAACGAAGATCTATTCTGTTTTTTTTTTATTCGAAATATAGAATGTGTAAATGCATATCCCATGCTGTTCAACCACAGAAAGTTGACATAGGATGAATGGAAGCCTATTTTTATCGAAATGAAATTATTTGGAGGCAGCTAAATTATATTTGGTCATAAATAAATTAATATTGCAATTTATATAACGAAGATCTATTCTGTTTTTTTTTTATTCGAAATATAGAATGTGTAAATGCATATCCCATGCTGTTCAACCACAGAAAGCTGACATAGGATGAATGGAAGCCTATTTTTATCGAAATGAAATTATTTAGAGGCAGCTAAATTATATTTGGTCATAAATAAATTATTATTGCAATTTATATAACGAAGATCTATCCTGTTTTTTTTTTATTCGAAATATAGAATGTGTAAATGCATATCCCATGCTGTTCAACCACAGAAAGTTGACATAGGATGAATGGAAGCCTATTTTTATTGAAATGAAATTATTTAGAGGCAGCTAAATTATATTTGGTCATAAAAAAAATAATATTACAATTTATATAACGAAGATCTATTCTGTTTTTTTTATTCGAAATAAGGAATGTGTAAATGAATATCCCATGCTGTTCAACCACAGAAAGTTGACATAGGATGAATGGAAGCCTATTTTTATTGAAATGAAATTATTTAGAGGCAGCTAAATTATATTTGGTCATAAAAAAAATAATATTACAATTTATATAACGAAGATCTATTCTGTTTTTTTTATTCGAAATAAGGAATGTGTAAATGAATATCCCATGCTGTTCAACCACAGAAAGTTGACATAGGATGAATGGAAGCCTATTTTTATTGAAATGAAATTATTTAGAGGCAGCTAAATTATATTTGGTCATAAAAAAAATAATATTACAATTTATATAACGAAGATCTATTCTGTTTTTTTTATTCGAAATAAGGAATGTGTAAATGAATATCCCATGCTGTTCAACCACAGAAAGTTGACATAGGATGAATGGAAGCCTATTTTTATTGAAATGAAATTATTTAGAGGCAGCTAAATTATATTTGGTCATAAAAAAAATAATATTACAATTTATATAACGAAGATCTATTCTGTTTTTTTTATTCGAAATAAGGAATGTGTAAATGAATATCCCATGCTGTTCAACCACAGAAAGTTGACATAGGATGAATGGAAGCCTATTTTTATTGAAATGAAATTATTTAGAGGCAGCTAAATTATATTTGGTCATAAAAAAAATAATATTACAATTTATATAACGAAGATCTATTCTGTTTTTTTTATTCGAAATAAGGAATGTGTAAATGAATATCCCATGCTGTTCAACCACAGAAAGTTGACATAGGATGAATGGAAGCCTATTTTTATTGAAATGAAATTATTTAGAGGCAGCTAAATTATATTTGGTCATAAATAAATTATTATTGCAATTTATATAACGAAGATCTATTCTGTTTTTTTTTTATTCGAAATATAGAATGTGTAAATGCATATCCCATGCTGTTCAACCACAGAAAGTTGACATAGGATGAATGGAAGCCTATTTTTATTGAAATGAAATTATTTAGAGGCAGCTAAATTATATTTGGTCATAAAAAAAATAATATTACAATTTATATAACGAAGATCTATTCTGTTTTTTTTATTCGAAATAAGGAATGTGTAAATGAATATCCCGTATTGTTCGACCACAGAAAGTTGACATAGGATGAACGGAAGCCTATTTTTATCGAAATGAAATTATTTGGAGGCAGCTAAATTATATTTGGTCATAAATAAATTAATATTGCAATTTATATAACGAAGATCTATTCTGTTTTTTTTTTATTCGAAATATAGAATGTGTAAATGCATATCCCATGTTGTTCGACCACAGAAAGTTGACATAGGATGAATGGAAGCCTATTTTTATCGAAATGAAATTATTTAGAGGCAGCTAAATTATATTTGGTCATAAATAAATTAATATTGCAATTTACATAACGAAGATCTATTCTGTTTTTTTTATTCGAAATATAGAATGTGTAAATGCATATCCCATGTTGTTCGACCACAGAAAGTTGACATAGGATGAATGGAAGCCTATTTTTATTGAAATGAAATTATTTAGAGGCAGCTAAATTATATTTGGTCATAAAAAAAATAATATTACAATTTATATAACGAAGATCTATTCTGTTTTTTTTTTATTCGAAATAAGGAATGTGTAAATGAATATCCCGTATTGTTCGACCACAGAAAGTTGACATAGGATGAATGGAAGCCTATTTTTATCGAAATGAAATTATTTAGAGGCAGCTAAATTATATTTGGTCATAAATAAATTAATATTGCAATTTACATAACGAAGATCTATTCTGTTTTTTTTATTCGAAATATAGAATGTGTAAAGGCATATCCCATGTTGTTCAACCACAGAAAGTTGACATAGGATAAATGGAAGCCTATTTTTATCGAAATGAAATTGTATAGACGTAGCTATATTATATTTGGTCATAAATAAATTATTGCAATTTACATAACGAAGATTTATTCTGCTGTTTTTGTTTGAAATAAGGAATGTGTAAATGAATGCCACGTTTTTTTCAACCACAGAAAAATGACATGAGATGAATGGAAGACTATTTTTATCGAAACGAAATTATATAGAGGCAGATAAATTATATTTGGTTATAATTAAATTAACATTGCAATTAATATAACGAAGATCTATTCTGTTTTTTTTTTATTCGAAATATAGAATGTGTAAATGAATATCCCATATTGTTCGACCACAGAAAGATGACATGAGATAAATGGAAGCCTATTTTTATCGAAATGAAATTATTTAGAGGCACCTAAATTATATTTGGTCATAAATAAATTAATATTGCAATTTATATAACGAAGATCTATGCTGTTATTTTTTATTTGGAAAAAAAAAATGTGTGAATGAATATCTCATGTTGTTCAATTACAGAAAGTTAAGATGGAATGAATAAAAATCTATTTTTTTTTTTCGAAATGAAATTTTACAAGGCGTCCGGGAAAATGTGGGAAATCACCTGGATATGAAAAAAAAACACGAGAAAGGGATACTACAAGTTCACATAATTTTTTTCCTTATAGGCCTCTTCTTCGGAAATATGGGCTCCTAAAGAGCTGCAATGGAATCAACTCTATTACACATAATTATTGAACCAACAGGTACGTTTTACTTTTTTTTATTGTGATGTATATCAGGTAAGACCCTTCAAATTGCTATCCAAAAAAGTGTTGTGAATTATTGGCAGCTCTAGGGACGGACTAACTGTGACACTCACGACCCCTTTTTTTACGTCCTGTTTGATAAGAATTTTGGACAACGTTTTCTACATACTTTTAACTATTGACTAAAAATTAAATTCTCTTCATTCATGTCGGTAATCCTAATTTTTTTCGAAAAAACATCATTTTATTTACATCATGTATTTGGCGTATTTCGATAAAAGATACATCTTTGTTCCTAACAAATATTCAATCTTCAACCTTATGATAAAAAAATTCGATCCAAAATTAGAGTTTACCTTTTCAGTTAAAAACGTCTAATTCTATGATGACCTAGGTTCGCAAAAAATGTGCGTTTTATTTTATCGGCACCAAAAACAATGGATTGTTGTTGCAAATGTTGCTAGGTACGAAAGAAGTAAATTTCCTGCATTTTAAAACTTGTCAACTTTCACATTGATTCTTTACTTGGATATTAATTTATTTATTTTTAGATTTTATACTGAACTTAATTGTAAAATAAATCAAAATATGGAATACATGTTTATTGAATATGCAGATACGCATCTGATCTATGGGCTTGCATCTTGCAATGCTTTGGAAGCCAGAAGGTTACATCATGGCAGATATTCTAATCGTATTCTTCCAGATCAGAAAACATTACAACCAACGTCTAAGGGAGAATGGTAGGCAATTCCATTTAATAAGGTAATATTATTATTCATAATTTTAGGAATTTTTCAGAAAAGAAAGTGTGATGCTGGTCGGGGAAGAACAATCTGTTCAATTAGAGGAAAATATTTTAAATGGTGTATATGACACTCCTTTAACAAGCTCTCGAAAATAATCAGCGCACTTTAATACATCGAAAACAATAGTATTTGTAGGGAAAGAAAAGCTGTTAGATTCATATCATTTAAAAAAATTACATCAACTAATTTCTGAAGATTTTCCCGGTGTTTGCGAACTGAATTGGATCAGCAACGAAATGACGTAAACTTCATTCTTTTCACCGATGAAGCAGGGTTTACCAAAAATGGTATCATAAATTTACACAACTCACATGTATGGGCTGATGAAAATCCTCATGCAACTATTGTTTCGCTTCATCAATATCAGTTCCAATCAATTAGTGTCTGGGAAGGAATCAATGACAAATTTTTGATTGGACCATTCGTATTATCAGAACGACTGAATGGAAAATGTTATTTGAAGTTCCTCCAGAACGATTTTCACGATTTAGTAGAGCACTTACTACTTAAAACCCGCCGAAACATGCACTGCACACACGATGGAGCACCACCTCATTTGAGCGTTGCTGTGAGGGTGTAACGGAACAAATGTTAATTATTTTATATTGTTTAACGTAAAGTATATTCTGCTAAAATGAGTAATTAAATAATCATTTTGTGGATACATTTTATCCGTGGGAACGGGATAGGATATATTTTGTATTACCACGCAAGAAAGTCTAAAGGAAAAATAAATCAATTATCGTACTTAAGCATAATTTTAATTTTATTATCTTTGAGTCGTTGAAATGTTTTTTTAAAAATATATAAAAGAATTTATGGTGTTTAATAAACCAAAAGACGTAACCCTCTTTTAAGGTTTGTCTATAAATCTGTTGAAGAAATCCCACCCTGGTTTTGTAAATAAATCCGAAGAGATAAGGGCCGATGGAGGTCTTACATATGGTATATAATTACCGTTAAAATATATAATCAATATATATCGTTTGAAAATGTAGAAGAATACAATGATTCCTGTTTTCTATTCACAAGAAAGCAGGAGTTAAATATCTAAGAGAGAGAATAGTTTTTTTTACAGGGTCATTAAAATCGTTATTCTTATAGTTATAGAAAGACGTAGATTAGTTAAATTAACTGTTTTTGTATAAAAATTAAGATTAAGACGCTCAGAGGCCAATTCGGGAATTAAGTATTCAGTATAGAATGGCTGACGCCCTCTGGGATAAACTATTCGAACTATTAGGGAATGAAATTTACAGTTTGGCATTTAAGAAGTAATAAACTTCATATACAGTTTGGAATTCATTTAGGGCAGTCGGTATGACTTTTAAGAGCAATGTAATTACGTGACGTGTTTATTCCACGGGAATGAATGTTTTCTTTGTTTTTTTTTTGTATTTCTTTTGGGGAAGTTAAGGGAATTATTTTATTCGAGAATTTGGCGTCTTTAATACTGTTTGATTAAGTAATATAAATAGCTGCTTTTTCGTGTTTTATTCTTTTTTTTATTTTAGAAAGCAATTTATATGTTTTATCTTTTAAACTGGGCTTTACATTTTTACTAATAGAACGACCATTAAGAGCAATTAAGTTATTATGATATTGTTATGTCTTATTAATTTATAAAAAATAAATAATTCATTTTTCTATTATATTTTTGTTAATAGATTAAGTGTTTTGAGAAACTTGTTTTGTTTAATTTAATTAAAGAACATTCACGAGATTAAACTCACACTGCTGTGATAGCTTCAAACAAGAGCTACCTCGGTTAAGTCTTGAAGTCCTGAGTTATAGTTTCGGTAAGCTTGAATAACCAATAGTTGTTTGGAACTAAAGCTGCAAGAGATAAGAGAAACGACGGACTCCAAAGTACCAGTGCCTTTGTGATATTTCCTTATAGGTTATTAATATAGCTATTAATAGAGGACAACAGTTTGATTGTAGACAAAACGGCTTTACGCTACCCATAATGTATTCTGAATTCTGAATAACGTCTATCCAAACCCATGGATAGGTAAAGGAGGACCTATTGTCTGGCCTCCTCGATCTAATGCCATTGGATTTTTACCTGTGGGGACACCTCAAAACCTTGGTGTATTCAACTCAGGTCGATAGTAGGGAGGAACTTCTATGAAGAATTAGGTTTCACTGTGATTAAATAAGAAACAATGCTGAGTTGATATGGCGGGTACAGCAGTCCTCAGTTCGTCGTGCCCGCGAGTGCATCAGACTTCACGAAGCCCATGTTGGACTGGACCCTCTAACGAAGTTTTTAACTAAGAAGTTAGTTTAACGTTTTATTGAAACTATGGTGACAGGGAAAAACTCCCCTTTCTCATATTTAACCCGACAGAAGTGTGTAAATAAAATCAGGTTTTTTACGAAAAATGTTAGGATTAGCGAGATGAATTAATTTTAGTCAGTAGTTAAAGGTATGTAAAAAACATTGTCCAAAGTTCTTATCATACAGGGCGTAAAAAAATAGGGTTATGAGTACCACAGCTAGTCCATCCCTGCAGCTGTGAGTAATTCACAACACTTTCTTGAATAGTAATTTGAAGGGTCTTCCCTGGTATATATCTTTTAAACAAAAAAAATTGGAATATACGTGGTGGTTCAATAATTACGTGTAAAAAACTTGATCGCATTGCAGCTTTTTGGGAGCCCATGTGTATCTCCGAAGAGGAGGTCTATACGAAAAAAGTTTTTATGAACTTGTAGTATTCCTTTTAAGTGTTTTTTTTCATATCCGGGAGATCTCCCACATTTTTTCGTACACCCTGTAGTTAAATCAAAATTGCAGTTTATGTAGCGAAAGTCCATTCTATTTTTTTTTTCATTAAAATAAGGGATGTACAAATGAATGTCCAGTATTGTTTGACCACTGAAAGTTGACACGGGATGAAATAAAATTGTACAGGCGGAGCAAAATTCTGTGTGGTTATAATTAAAAAAAAATGCAATTTACGTAAAGAAAATATTTTCTGTTCTGTTTATATTTGAAATAAGGAATGTGTGGATGAATGCCTCGTGTTGTTCAACTACAGGAAGCTAGAATGAGATGAATGATGATCTATTTTTATCGAAATAAAATGGTATAGGCGTAGCTAAATTGTATTTTGTCTTATTTAAAGAATAATTGCTATTTATATGAAGAAAATTTATTTTGTAATGCGACTACCTCTGGATGGAAAGAATGAACAGAAATAAAAACATAAATAGAGGAGAAGGAAGTATCTCAGCACATTTTTCATATTATGACTCGTAACAAATCAATTATAAAGAGAAATAAAATATTTTTCGTAGTTTCCTTAGTCTTGAATTCGTATAAAAACAGTCTTTAATTTGATAAAAGCTGTTTGATGAAAATTTTTCTTTTAAAGTCGAATTTGTTCAAATTCACTTTCCCATATTTAATTTTTGAGTGAATATTATTTAAACTTTAGGCAATAAGGAAGTTTTATAGATAAGAGATTATCAACAAGGGAAAATAACTGCATCTACTGAATTTTTGAAATCACAAAGTATACCAACTTGTATATATATATATATATATATATATATATATATATATATATATATATATATATATATATATACAAATCCTTTATTTAGTCTTCTTCTTCTTCTTCTTCTTTCTTTGGTTTAGACGAAACGCCTGTTTTCCCTCACCACTCTGTCCACTATACATTCAAGTTGTCGCTCCATCGCTTTCGGGGGCGTCCTGTACTCCTACGTCCCGCTGGTGACTTATCACGTGTGACTCTCACAATTCTTCGGTCGTCCATCCTGTCAATGTGCCCATTCCATTCCACCTTTCTGTTCAGCACCCAGTCGTTTATGTTTTCCACCTTGCACCTCTCTCTTACATTTTCACTCCTTTCTTTATCGTACAGTGTTTTTCCTGTTATCCTGCGCAGCACCCTCATTTCAGTTTCTAAAATCTGTTTGGTTTTTGATGTATCGGGGCGAGTTTCAGCGGTATATATCATAATTGGCCTAATTACTGCTTTATATATTCTGGATTTAGTTTCTGTTCCGATGTTTTTATTTCGCCATATAGTATCGTTCAGACACCCCGCTATTCTTGTCGCTTTTTGTGTTTGTTCCCTCACCTCAGTCTCGACATCACCAAATCCCGAGATTGATATTCCTAAATATTTAAACTTCATCTCCTGTTGTATAATTTTGCCATCAACTTCCAATTTACATCTCAATGGTATTTTTGACGTTGTCATGCATTTTGTTTTTAAGGCTGATATGGTCATATTGAATGATTTTGCTGTGCAGTTGAATCTGTGTAACAGTCGCTGCAGATCATCTTCGTTTTCTGCCAGGAGAACTGCATCATCAGCATAGCATAAGATATTAACGTCCCGATCTCCCATCCTATATCCTCTCAACACACGTACTGCTTTTATTATCTCGTCCATTATGATGTTAAATAGAAGAGGACTTAAAGAGTCCCCTTGTCGGATGCCACATCCCACAGGTATTGGTTTGGTGAGATTTCCGTTTATTTTGGCTCGGATTTGATTGGCTGTGTATATATTTTCAATAGTTTTTATTATATTGCGAGGGATTTGTCTATTGTATAGGAGATGTACGATATCTCTCAATTGCACACGGTCGAAAGCCTTCACCAGGTCGATGAAGCACATATAAGCCGGTTTGTTGAATTCAATCGATTTTTCTGTTACTTGTCTTATGACAAAAACTGCATCTGTGCATGATCTTCCTGATCTGAAGCCTTGTTGTTCCTCTGCCAATGCAGTTAAGCTGTTAATTTTAGCCGTTATTATCTTTGTGGTAAGTTTCAGGGTGGTATTTAAGAGATTTATTCCTCTGTAATTCGATGGTATTTTTTTGTCTCCCTTTTTAAACATAAGAATGGTCGTGCTAGTGCGCCATTCGTCCGGTATTTTGTGTTGATGGAGAATTTTTTGAATCAGTTTTGTCAATTCTTGTGTAAGGCGTTGGCCACCGTATTTGAGTAGTTCATTCGGGATGCCATCATGTCCTGCGCTCTTCCTGTTCTTCAGCTTCTGGAGAGCCGCCCTAACCTCCATGGTTCCAATTTCAATGTCTTCGTTTATCACTATTTCAGGTGTGCTAAGTTCAGTCTCGATGTTATCTGCTCTGAACAGTTCGCTTAGGTAGTCTATCCACTTTTCATTGGTAATGTGATTTGTTTCTACCAGCTCATTGACTTCTTTTCTTTGTGTTCGAATTAGTCGCCAGATTTGTTTTTGAAGCCCATAGAAGTCATTCTCCATTCGCTTAGAAAATGCTTCCCAGTGTTGATCTTTTATCTGTCTTACGCGTGTTGTCGTTTCGTTTCTAATTCTTCGGTATATTTCATATGATTCCGGTGTTCTTTGTGTCCTATAATTAATTTATTTAGTCATAGAATAATATATAATTACACACATATCTTAACAACTAAATTCATATTTTAAAATTAAAAACAACCATCAAACATCGTCAAGTTTTGCAGAACAATGACATACTAAACTAAACTGACACAAATTAAAAAAAAAATAAATAACAGAAAGTTCATGTCCCTCAAGGACAGACCCTATAAACAAAATATTGCTTCAGACACTGCTTAAACTTATTTAGAGATTTTAAACATTTAATATTTGTGGGCAATTGATTAAAACTGTTTAAACCTTTAAAAAATACAGAGGTTTGTGTTTGTCTCTTAAATACTGGAGGAATATAAAAGTCATCTTTCGATCTAGTGTCATATGCATGTATATTTCTATTATAATTAATATAATTTTATAAATATATAGGGGAACTTCCCGATCTGATTTTAAAAATGAAGATTAATGTCTGATAGTGAAAGAAGTCCTCCACCGACAACCATTGCATTTCTCTCAACATGTAGTTAATTGATGTTCTTGTACCTGAGAGTATAACTCTCATGGCTCTATTTTGCAATTTTTGAAATCTTGCCTTTTCATTTTGATTAAGAAGGAACAAAATTGTGGAGCAATAAACAAAGTGCGGCAATATCAGAGTGTTAAACAGGATTGTTTTAGTCCACCTTGTCAAAAAATTAGAACATCTTTGAATATAGTTAATTTTATAAGAAATTATTTTTTTAAGTTATTCGCATGTTCTTTAAATTTAAGTTGTCTATCTATGACTACTTCTAAATATTTAAACTTTTCCACCATTTCAATTGTTTCATTGCCTAATTTAATAATAGGATCTCCACGAGAAAAAGTTCTGTAATGATTCTCATTGCAGATTATCATAAATTTGGTTTTTTCCACATTTATTTTTAATTGGTTACAAGAACACCACCAATATAAATCTTGTAATGTAGAGTTAAGTGTGTCAACCAACTGAATGCCATCAGAACATGCAAAATATAAAAGAACATCATCTGCAAAAAGATGTATAAAACAATCACTAGCTGTATTCACTATATCGTCAATATATATAAGAAATAATAATGGACCTAGTACACTACCCTGTGGAACACCCATGCTGCTTTCAATCTCGTCAGATACCACGTCATTCAATTTCAGTCTTTGTTTTCTATTAATTAAGTAATTATTCATAAATTCCAACACTTCACCCCTTATACCGACACTTTCTAATTTTTTAAGTAATCTTTCCCTCTCTAAAGTCTCAAAGGCTCTCCTCAAATCTAAGAATACAGCACCCGTCATTAAGGACACACTGCACTGCAGTTTCATAGCTATGCTTACTCCGAAAACCAGATTGCATACTATTTATAATTTTTTTAGCTTCTATAAATTCTAACAGTTGTTTCATCACTACTTTTTCCATGATTTTTTCAACACAACTAAGAATGTTAACAGGTCGCAAATCAACAGCCCTGTGACAATTATTTACTTTAGGAACCGGAACAATAGTCGATATTTTTAATTCATCGGGAATTTTACATGCTAAAACTTGTGAATGTTGTGTTTATTAGCTGAACATTAATTTAGTCAGAAATAAAGTATCCTTTATATCAATATTGCGTATTTACTTTTAGAACTTTTCAGGAAATGCTAGAGGAAATTAATGATAGAAGATACAAACAAAACATGAAGCTTAACAAGTATAGAAAGTTTTTGGTAGTAATAGTATTTGAGGAGCTATCTAGGCTATACAGGATATCCGGTAAGTACTTCCTAATTTCTCGAGAGCATAAAGGAAAGGACAAAATAACCCTACTTTGTCGTAGAAAAAAAATCCTAACGTTCTTCTTAACGTAGATCCAGGGGTACTCAGCGATTTACCTTATCCGCTCTAAGTTTTGAACGGACTTGTATAATTTAATGAAATTTTAATATTTTATAGAAGCCAGAAAGACTCATTAAACCATACTACAGTAGGTGTTTTAGATCATTAGAGAAGTCAGGAACGGACTTGCAGCCACACTCGTTGGGCCTGGTTTTTGTCGGCTGCCATCTTACAAAGCTGAAAACTTAATTTTTGAATACCTTGGTTATTCCTCTTTAAAACATGGCCCTCTTAATTTATTTCAATAAAATTGGCGGTGTTTTAGATAAATTGGTTTTTATGCGAAACACTTAAAAGTTACTAATGCTAAACACAAATAGGTAAAAATCAAGTTGTTTTTGTTAATATCTACACAATGAATTACTATTGAAGGAACTTATCAAAACGGCCTTCAAGTAAATATAATTTTAAAAATGAGTATTCTTACGTAGAATATGCTGATATGCATTTAATTTATGGTGAAGCTCTGTCAAATTCTTCGAAGGTAAGAAGACTTCATGCAGAAAGATTTCTAGCTCCCAGGAGAATACGAGACCATCACGTAGAGGAACAAATTTTGCAAGATATTTCTGACAATCCTTCAAACAGCATAAGAAAGTTCGCGACACAAAATAATGTTACAAAATGGATTGTACATGAGACGGAACAGTAACTTTACCCGTAGCACGTTGAAAAAGTACACGTTATGTCTCCGGATAATTATCCCGCAAGACTTCAATGCTTCTACTGGTTTATACAGCAACATAACCTAAATCTGAATTTTTCTAACCTTATTTTGTTTACCGATGAGGCCGGTCTTACAAGAGATGGTATAATAAATTCACACAATTTACATTTTTATACCGATGAAAACCCGCACGCTTAAATTCAAAACAAACACCAAAAAAAGTTTATAGGTCCATTTGTTTTGGAAGAAAGACTCAATGATATAACGTAAACATCGTAGAACAACGGTCGACACGCCCATTACAAAATGATCAGCTGACCATCGACAGGACCAAACCTCGAAAATCTATTTAGTTAGTTTAAGTAGTCATAAATGGGGTCTGAATGAAGCAAGTTATTAGAGTTGCAAACTTTAGTAAAGAAATAGATCTCATCTAACTTTCTTGTTCTGGGAGTCACATCATATGAGCATAAATGACATCTGAAGCAGAAATGAATATTCCGGTCAGTGTTTGTACCGATGGGACTTAGTTCAGTCGTTTTTTATATTGTGAAAGTAAAATTGTGAAGAAAATGTGTCTTACTATTTGTCTTAACTACGTTCTTCTTGTGGGGTGGGAGTGATTGATGACCTTTTTTCCTCATTTTTGCTTTACATTTTTTAAGAAAATATTGATACGAAATGGGTTTTTTAACGCCTATATAGTATTTAAAAATAATTTTATATATTAATATTTTTCTACCGTATTGGTGAACGGAGTTTTTTTTTCTTTCCGCATTAATTTTTTTTTTGACAAAATGATAAAAATATTATTTGAAATAAAATAAATAAATAGGCTCATTGTTGGGGGTGAATTAACTAACAAACGTAGCAACAAAGAAATTCAGATTTGTCTAAATTATTCCATAATATTTTGCTTCGGTTAACATATTAATGAATTTTTAATTGGACGGTAAAAAAGTGAGGACTACAATGCCAACATGAATCATGATAATTTCATAAAATGAGTACTGACATAATTTAATCTTAATTTACTTCCAAAACAATGCTTCTTAACGCCACGTCCTGATTCTTCAGATGTAGAAAACAATAAATCATGGCTGCAGAAAAAAACATTTGATTTGGGTGGAAACATCGGCTAAATATAAGCTGGATGAAGTTATGTAAGAATATGAACATTGTGTTGTATGCTTGTGACCGTTTCATCCAAAACTTAGCAACTTCAAAAACCTCGTTGGCAAGTTGAAAAATAATTCAAACAGATCTTAGAAATTATAGAGCCAATATTCGATTCTGGCTAGAATAGAAACCTTCTACTGAAATATTTTATGTATATAACTAAATAATAATGTATGTAAGCTATAGGTATATGTATGTTTTAAAATATATCAACTTCATTTTGAGAATAAATTTATTTATTCATAATTATACTTACTTGCACTACCAAATAAATTTATTTTCAAATGATTCGTTAGTTTATATTTAAGTAAGTAATGCAACAGATTATGAAAAATTGCTTATATCATTTTCTTGACATATTGATGAACGCACATTTTTTTTATATAATAGAATATACTATTCTATGGTTTTATACGAATTTTCAGAATTCTTTTTAAAGAAATTACTGCTCCAAACTTTCGTTTATGTTTTAATAAACATTTGGAAAGTGCTAAAAATATATCATACTACCTGTTTTGGAAATTTAATGTGATGCGAAAACACAACCAATATATAATTAAGATTCTGTTTAAAATATGTATTTTTAAGTAAAATTTACAGAAAAAAATGTAATTCACAGACTGTAAATTCAAAAACGTTGTAAAGCAACACTATTTTATTTACTCTATGGAGTAAAAGGAAAATAATACAAATAAGTTGTATACACATTTTTATTAAAAATATTATTGATCTGCAAACAAAACTAATTTGGAAAACTTTTTTCTCATAAATTCTCCTCTTATTTTCTCCATTTGTTTCTTTGCAAAACTAAAAATCCTTATTTTTGCATATACAAATATAATACTGTTAATTATTTTTGGTCTTGGATTTTCCATTAAAACATGATCAAATAAATGATTATTAAGGAATAAAAATCTATTTCCATCTTCCATAATTTTTAAACTCATTTGGTTAACAAAAATATCAAAGAAATTAGGTTTTTTAGGCATAATAAGAAGTCGGTTATGCGCATGCCCTTACCTGTCCACGATCCAAAAATATGACTGCTTTAACAGCCGACAAGAGTAGGGGTCCATAGTAGAGGTCAGGAGTAAATACTAGAGAAGAACTACTAGCGAGAATAGCACATCATTCTAATGAAGTCCGTAATAATGCCAGAATATTATCTGTAGTGCAGCGGGAAATTATTTGAAAAATAAGAAAATCTAAAGTACGTGTAGTCCATATTAAATATTTGCTAAAATAACCTTTAAAAGTTTTCACTATTTTCGAATTTTAATAAAATTGCAAATTAATTGAACCCCGATAAACCATTTCCAAGGGTTCTGGATTTGACAATGCCTGAGCTGGATATCTTTCAGCATAACATCTTCTTGACTTCGAAGAGTTAAGCATCGCTTTTCCATAAATTAAAGCACATCAGCACATAAAAACTGATTTATCTCGAAAATCTCCAGTTTTTTGAAATAAATTAGGAGTATCTTTTTTAAAAAGGAATAACAAAAGTATTTTAAAAATCAGTTCTCAGCTCTGTAAAATAACACTTGTCAAAAATTAGGCCCAACGAATGTGGCTACAAGTCCATTCCTGACTTATCTGATGATCTAAAATATCTACTGTAGTATAGTTTAATGAGTCTTAATGACTTTTATAAAATATTAAAATTTCATTAAATTATACAAGTCGATTAAAAACTTAGATCCGATAAGGTAAATCGCTAGGTACCCCTTTAAGGTTCAATATCTCCCTTAAGGGGCACTTTAGGAATTGGTAGGATTATTTTGACCTCTCCTGTATGGTTCCGAGAAATTAAAAGGTAGTTACTGGACACCTTGTATCTAGAGAGTGTTTTTTTAGAGGTATAAAACTTTAAGTTGGCAACACTTTTTTAACTGGCGGCCATTTTGTCAGCTGTCAAGTGATTTATGTTTAGTTTGGTTTGGCATTTCAACATGAATAGACTGACGCCTGAATAACGCTTCCAAATTATGTAAATTTATTTTGAAAATCATGGTTCTGTTCGAAATACGTATCGCGCACTACATCCATTTTACGGTCAATATAATCGTCCATCAGAGCAATTAATTCGATTAACTATGGAACGTTCCCGCACCACGTTTACTCTAAAAGATAATACGCATCCACAGAGACGTCATACGGTGGGTACAGAAGAAGTCATTGCTGCTGTAGAGCGTAGCGTAGAGGAAGACCCGAATCAGTCTATCCACCATCGTGCACAGAAATTGGATATGTCTCCATTCACTTTATGGAAGATTTTGCGGAAAGATCTTGGTTTGCGTGCTTACAAAATCCAACTTGTGCAAGAATTGAAGCCACACGATCACCTAGCAAGGCGTAGATTCGGTGAATGGGCCCAAAACAAGATTGCCGTTGATCTCGATTTTCATAAGCGAATTTTGTTTAGCGATGAAGCTCACTTTTGTTTGAATGGATACGTCAATAAACGAAACTGTCGTATTTGGAGTGATGATAATCCTCAAGTGTATGTTGAGACACCGTTACATCCAGATAAACTGACTGTTTGGTGTGCTTTATGGGCTGGTGGAATCATTGGTCCGTACTTCTTTAAAAACGATGCTGGTCAGAACGTTACGGTCAATGGTGACCGCTATAGAGCCATGATTACTGACTTTTTTGTTCATCAATTGAACAACCATGATGTGCAGGAGCTGTGGTTTCAAGAAGACGGCGCAACATGTCACACAGCTCGTACCACAATTGATTTATTGAAGGAAACGTTTGGTAACCGCACAGTTTCACGTTTCGGACCCGTGAATTGGCCTCCAAGGTCGTGCGACTTAACGCCGCTAGACTATTTTCTGTGGGGATATGTGAAGTCGCTAGTCTACGCCGATAAGCCCGAAACGATTGATCACTTGGAAGACAATATTCGCCGCGTTATTGCCGATATACGGCCACAAATGTTGGAAAAAGTCATCGAAAATTGGACCTCCAGATTAGACTACGTCCGAGTCAACCGTGGCGGTCATATGCCAGAAGTCATATTTAAATTATAATGCAGAAGGTTATCTTTCAAATAAAGTAAATTTCATGTCAATTTAAAAAATTCATCTTTGATTTATTCCATTTAAAAGTTCTATACCTCTATAAAAAACACCCTTTAAATGTAAAAAACATGTGAAATATTTCGTCAACTTTAAGCTTATTAGAAAAACATTTGATTCGATGCATGTCTGATGTAAAATATGTTCGTAAATAATTCAGCAAGGTATTGTTTTAAAATTAACCTTAATATTTTCCGCTTGTACTTTTAAATTAGGTGAAAGAAACCCGTAGATACCGTAACGATGATAAACGATGCTCAAACACGAAACTCTGAAACATGCGATGTTGCGAACGTGAGCTAAATTCAACATGTCGTTAAAAACAAAGTGATAATAGTAATAATTTTATTACCAAAAACGGTACAGGGACTTCCTTTATATTTTGATACATGGTTGCAATTATCGTTTAGAAACAAAGGCTTCAGTTAGTGAAGCCGAACACCAATCCTACTTGAATCGCATGTTATAGTTAGGGAGCTGATGGTAGGAATTAGAAAATACTTTATACATCTATAAAATCTTTCTGCACGTCTGGAGCTTATTTAACATATAAAGATTTAGTCAAAAATTCGGGTTTTATTTCTTTATATTGAATCCACCATCTTGCTCATGCGTTATCTCTGGAATGACCCTGTTTCTAGGTCTGCCGCCTGAGAGAGAAGGTCTAACTGTAGTGTGGTATGAGATTGCTGGTCTATATACTACATATATGCTAAGAATAGCAACTCGGTGTTATACTGGTCGCATTTACTAACCTTGCTGAGAGTGAGGACATAATCCGATATTTTGGTTTATCAACTCGGCTCATCGGAGGTGGATACTATCACGTGACTAGATGGAAAGAGCAATTCTGTTGCTTAAGTACATCTGTTATAAAAGTAGTGCCTTTTGTGGTTAGTCACCACTTAACTGAAGCCGGCCGTCGGACTCATGTTTACAAGGGACCACCGTTGCTGAGATCACACCAAGCCTCGCTAGCGAAGATATAAGAATTCACACGTAGTCACGAGTTGACATCACTCGTATAAAGAATTAGGAATGATGAAACGATGTTGCGACCATGTGCTAAGCCAAACGAAAGTTAACACGAGGCGGATTTAAATTGTTGGTAAACATTACTCTCGTATTGAAAATTGCAGAGAACTCCAAGACAATGGAAAAACTCCGGATGGGGAAAATGGCGAGAGCACTGTGTTGGAACTTATTCGCATCCGGTACAATCTACCATCTCGCAATCGTGCTTAATATACTGTTTTTAAAATGAAAAAACCGCATTCAAGACATGAATTGCGACATCTCGACTGATCACTCAATAAGACAAGAGCAGCTTACACCAATTCTTGTATAAAACTTCCATATGTTGGTACAATGGTAAAATAAAAATTGATATATATCTAAATTTGTTATACAAAGTGTGCTACAAAAGTGATCATTCGGCATCGGCAACCAAATTAACGGCGCACTGAAAGTGCTCCGTGTTTTTTAAGCTGACAAATACGCAGAGCTCTTAAAAGGCTGTGAGGTAATAAAACCTAGACAGCTTCTAAAATAATTAAAAACTGTCTAAAAAAGAAAAATGGAAAATTTTGCTTGTCTGTAAATACAATATTACAAATTTAGCTCAAACTCCTCCAGCGTGTAACGCGTTTTTCGTGAGGGAACAATTCGTGCTCTACGGATCTACTTTGTTTACGGCAGCGGAACATCGATCAGTAGATATTTCTCGTGCAGACAGTCATCGATCGCAGGGGTATCGGTTTGACGGTATCAACTTATAATCGGGATACCCCTTCTCTCTGAACTGTTCGACGGTTTGACTGCCCGATGGTCAAAACATCCACTCGGTGGTCGGATTTCGGGCGCCACCCTCGTATTTAATGTGGTCGAGGGCCCACTTATGCACCGGGCAGCTTGCTACAGTAGCAACCCATGGGTCAATTGCGCGTATTAAAGCTGGCTGCCAGTGGCCAGTTGTTCCCTGTAATGTTAAAAATGGGACTTGGTAATGAAACAAACGGTTTTAAAACATCCTGTATCCTGTATTCCATACTTTTATAAAAAGACATGGCCTAAAACTAACTTACAACCAAACAAGGTGTACAACAAAATAAACATCTAAACTGTTTGGAGGGCAGGAGTATGTTATTAGAGGTGTTCACGGTAGCTCGTACTAGTCGGTAGCGCTAGAGACGATAACCCGGTGGTATCATTCACGACGCTCTTTATGTTACCTCGTACTACACGGTTGCGACGCTATTCACGACGGCTCGTACTTAAACTATCGCGTTTCGTGTCTAAAACCCACGGACCCTGGTCACGGCGCTTTATACTAAAATTCGACCGACGGCGGTATACACTGTATGCCTAACAGTAACCCGGCATCGATCGGCAGTAGGCGGCATCGATCTCTACATGCAGCGAAGGCGATAAACGACGGAGCGGCAGTTGTTAAGCGTCCTTATCATTGGACGTCGGAGGGCACCCGACGGTAAAACACATTCCTGGTCAATACGGAAACAAACCAAACTAACGGTATTCGGTGCCTGTATATATAAGTCACAGTAGGAAGGAAAGAAAGGAACTGACGCTGCCCGTACTTGTAAGGGTCCTCGACAGCGTCAGCAGGATGAAAAAACATTGCCCGTACTTATAACAATGTTGACCAATAGCGATAGGAAATTAAGAAAGGAACCGACACTGCCCGTACTTATAAGGGTCCTCATCAGTGACGGTAGGATGACACAACATTGCCCATACTTACAAGGGTCCTCAACAATGCTGGCAATTAGCGGGATAGGACGTAAGGATGGAAGTGGATGGTAAAGCACCATATACATACAAGCCTAGCCTCACCTACATTGCTAGACCAGGAAGGCGCGGTCCGGCAGGCGGTCCAGGCGGTCCGTTGGGACTGTTAACCCGGGTGGAGAACGTTTAGTTCTCAGCAAAATAATAACCTGCTCTAGCTTAAATAGCCGGCCCAATCTCCCACCATGCTGACAAGTGACGGCGTGCGGTGATCGCGAATGCAATACTGCTGTATACGGCACGCGATTACTATGATCGGACGCTCTGAAAATCATCGGAAAATCGTGTTTCCCGGCATGGCTCGGCAAATTTAATTATACACCGGTAATATTGAAACCTTAAGCATTTTTTTCCCGCAAGAATCAGATTTTTCGTATGCTTAATAAATAAATTAAATCCCTGCGAACATTCTCATGCCTAAAAATTTAGTAACTTCATTACAAGCGGAACCTCCAACATTATCATTTGAAAAGAGTAACAAAAGCTCTAAATATAACAAACACAGGAATTCTGTGCAGGAAAATATACTTCTGAACTTACCTTACCTCTATAAATAAAGTTACACTGACAAGAAAGAGATGAGATCTCTAAAATTATTGATGAAAATTTTCAAACGAAGCCACTAAAAAGAAAGATGGTAAAAATGAGCTTCCCAAAGATGGTATGAAGACTTTTGTTGGGGGCAGAGAACCTGTATGGACTCAGTACATGCTTGTTTCTGAGCCCATGTGATGTACTCGACTCTCATCGATTGTCACTATATTAGAGAAAACCCGTGACATCAATTTGCAACTTAGAACTCGAATGTTGAAATGCTATATATTCTCAACATTACTATATGGAGTTGATGCTTGGACACAAAAACAAGGCAATCCTAAAAAACCAAAGCATTTGAAATATGGTGCCACCGTGGGATGTTGAAAATGCCTTGACTGGATAAAGTACCGAGCAATATTCTACTGTAACGTATGAAAGAAGAATGTTCTTCTTCTTCTTCTTCTTCTCCTTCTTTCCTTAATTTAGGCATAAAATGCCTGTTTTTTCACCGTCCCCTCCGCCTATTCGGTCCTTAAATTATTGCCCCCATCTTTTTCAAGATCGTCCTACACTTCTGCAACCTAAGGGTGATTTATCACGTGCTACCTTAACTATTCTCGAGTAGTCCATGCGACTGATGTGGTCGTTCCGTTCCATCTTTCTTTTCAATATCCAGTCGTGTACATTATTCACTTCACACACTTCTCTAATGTTCTCGCTTCACTCTCATGTTCATTAGCGTTTTTCAGCTATCTTCCGTAGCACTTTTATTTTCATTTTTTCCATCATCTTCCGAGTTGTGTTGTGTTAGGTCGTATTTCTGCAGTACATGTCATTACTGGTCTAATCGTGGTCTTATAGATTCTGGAATTCGTGTCCAGTCTGACATGTTTATTTTGCAAAATGGTGTTATTTGGGCATTCTTATATATAATATTCTATTCCCCAGTACTTAAATCTCATATCCTGTTGAATGGTTTTCCCGTCGACCCCACAAACTTACATCTTATCGGTGACTTTGAGGAGGTCATGCATTTTGTCTTACAAGCAGATATGATCATGTTAAGAAATTTTGCTGTTCGGTTAAATGTTTGTAGTAGTCTTTGTAGGTCGTCCTTATTTTCTGCCACTAGTATAGGATCATCGGCGTAACATCTTAATCCCAAGCCCGGATAAAGAAGCTCACAGAACCGAAATCTCGCCTCGGAACAGGAATGATGCAAAGAATGACGACTCACGCAAAGAATAGGCTAAAAAGCTGGAAAAATAAGGATATCATATTTTTCGCGACATGGAATATAAAGGCCTTCAATAACAAAGATCAGGAGAATCTGGACGAACCAAAAGATCACAACACGAATATCTGTGCTCTGCAAGAAACAAAAATAAAGGGTAAAGGTCAGAAACAATATGAACAGAAAGAATGTGAAATAGTAAAAACATTTAAATATTTCAAGTGATTTTAAGATATTTGTTGCCTAAGCAGTGAAATCAACTTGGCTGAAACTTTAGAGCTATTATTACCACTTTCCTGCAAACATCAGGGTTAATTGCATCTGAAAGCCTTTCATTTCTTAATTCATTTTCTATCAATTTAGAACCTCATCTAAAAAACTAGGATCAACATTTTGATTTAGAAAATAATAGAGCCTCATCTCCATATAAGTCAATTATGTGTGTGTATGTGAGGAATTGGAGATTTGGTGTCAGCGTAATCAGTTAACACTTAACCCAATAAAGACTGTATATATAATTTTCAATATTAAAAAACCATTGCTGGTAGAGGATAAAGTAACATATAATATTGAAACCTCAGCTCATTTCTTCTCCTATATTGAACATGTTTGTAAAAAATTAAATTCTGCCTTCTTTGCTATTTTGCAGATGAGGACATCTCTAGATCGGGCTGGATTGCTGACTGTGTATTATTCTCTGGCATACAGTCATCTGTCAAGCAATGTCATGTCTTGGGGAAGAGTGTGTGAGGTGAATAGAGTGTTTCTGGCTCAGAAAAGAATACTGAGGTTGATATTTGGTTTTAAGCCGACGGATTCGTGTAGACCCATTTTTAAGGAAAATAGCATTTTGATTTTTTACTCTATTTATATTCTAAAATGCGTTTTATATGTTAAACAAAATTACTCAGAGTTTAAAACTCTTGGCCAGGGTCAGAGATATGAAATAGTGACATTCTTAGTATATCTAAACATAGCACGGCATTCTTTGAGAAATCCCCAATTTATAATTTCATTATTCTGTTTAACAAATTGCCTGCAAAATTAAAAAACATATCAAACAGTAATAAATTCAAAACAGAAATAAAAAAAATTTTTGTTCAGGGATCATTTTATCCTTTTAACGAATACTTAAGCCTGTAGGATGTACTGACTCTTTTACTGTGTACTGACTGATTATTTCGTTGCGTCCTTCGCTGACCAGTGCGACGGATTGTGTTCTTATCGTTTTATTTTTTCTTTCCTGTTAGATGTTTTAGGATTTTAATCTGAGGTTTTCATTATTAAATATTAGATTAAGTTATTTTACATTTTCTATATTATAACAAATATCTTATGATACTAACTAATATAACTGTTTCTTGTTTTTTCTAGCTTTAAGGTATGTTATGTATATATATTTTTTTATTTAATTGTATACTGTTGACGAAACCAATGCTGAAGTATCAGTCTTATGGCTAATAGATTATTTCATTTCATTATTTCAATTACTTGTCGGTGAATTTAATCACTATTCGATGTTTCGATTTGTTGCAAAAGATTTCATAAAATACAAAACTGGTTATTTATATTGCAATTTACTAGGCTATGCACAGCCCGTTATTTGTATAATAGCTAGGTAGATATTTTTTGAGAATCCCTCGTAATATGGATTACAAATTTCCATCACCCCCCGTATATAAATATATTTTTATTACAATTTCTGCCGCACAACTAAGTCGACTAAGAAATTCTTGATATATACAATAAAGCTGAAAGCACGGAAATCAATTCACTCAAAGAGGATTTTCAGTGCGAAGCGAAATTCTCTGTAAAGAGAAATAACAAAAGAGTAAGGAACTTATTTATTTTTATATATATATATATATATATAAAAATGAGCGGAAACAGTTTTCTTTTCCTGACGACCATCTCATTTTCAGACATTACAACGTTATTTTTGGAATAGTACACCTGAATGTTAATCTAAAAACTTGCCATCCTTAATACATCTCTTTCGGTATATACAGGGTGATTCAAAAATCGATCACGAAACTTAAGGGGGTGATTCTACTTGACAAAATAAGGGTAGAGCTTCATATAATTTTTTTTCAAAATGTCATTCGTTTTCGAGTTACAAGCCGTCCAAGTTCAAGTTTTTATTTTTTGTTTTTTGAATTACTCGCTTACAGGAAAACCGATTTGACTAATATTTGAAAGATAGGCTAAGTCTTCTGCGCTTCATCATTTTAGCAACAATTCACATTGATTGTTTGCCGCTAGAGGGCACTTTACCTACATTGAAAATTGTTTTTTTGTCATAATTTTTTAGTGTTGACAGCTATCGTAGTTTTTGGCATAATTTCTGAAAGACTGATGCCAGGCCTTTAAAAAAGGTGCTCTTTATTTACATCGCTAAACCCAACGGTTTAGATGTAAATCACCCTTAAAAATTAAGTGGTAAATTTACTTTTCTCATTTCATTACCACCAGCTACCAGGTAAATAGCTATCAAAGTATACTAGAGCTGTCAGTTTAACATCAAATAAATTCGCTTTTTAAACTATTTAATTTATAATCTTAAAATAACTAATAATGGCTAATCACCAATATTCAAATATCGAATATTGTGATATCCATTTTTGTTATGGAAAAGCAAATGGTAATGCAGAGTTGGCAAGAAGATATTATATGGAGAATTATCCGGAAAGAAATATCCCTCATGCTCAAACATTTTCCAGTGTGCACAGGAGGCTTGCGGAATGTGGTTCCTTTAAAAGTTATAATGGAAATAGGGGAAGACCTAGAACTGCTAGAAACGTGCAACAAAAAGAAAGAGTGCTTGAAATTATTGAAGATAATCCAGGTATTAGTACTAGAAAAATTGGGAATGAAGTGCGGCTCTGTCAGGCTAGTTCATGGAGGATACTAAGAGAAGAACAACTCTACCCGTTTCATTCAAAAAAGGTGCAGGCTCTTTATGACGATGATCGGCCGAGACGGTTGGAAATGTGCAATCAGATCCTAGCTAAGTATGAACACGATAATCGATTAATTGGCGTCATATTATTCACTGACGAAGCTGGTTTCACTCGTGATGGCATAACAAATCTACACAACATCCACACATATGCTTACGAGAACCCAAACAATGTGGTAGAAACGAAACATCAGCGTAGATTTTCACTAAATGTGTGGGCAGGGATAATAGGAGATTACCTTATTGGTCCTCATTTCTTTGATGGCCCATTAACTGGTGACGTATACTTAGATTTTATCCAAAATCGTCTCCCATTGTATCTGGAAGATGTGCCATTGGAAGTAAGGGCCAACATGTGGATCCTCCAAGAAGGAGCTCCGCCCCACTTTAGTATACGTGTCCGACAGTATTTGAATGCAACGTATCCTGAGCGATGGATAGGACGAAGTGGACCATTGGCATGGGCAGCGAGGTCACCAGACCTTAATCCTATGGATTTTTTCTTTTGGGGTCATTTGAAACAATTGGTGTACGATATTCCAGTAATCAACGTCGAGGATCTTCGCTTCAGGATAATCGAAAAGTGCCAAATTATTAAAGAAACACCAGAAATTGTTCATCGAGTTAGGCGACATTTTTTGAAGAGTGTTAGGAAATGTATGGAAGAAAATGGGGGACATTTTGAGAATTTTTTTAGTTTGTTTAGTACTGTTTCATTAATTTTTATCAATTAAATGTATATCGCAATAATCCATAATATGAATATTTACTGATTAGCCATTATTAGTTATTTTAAGATTATAAATTAAATAGTTTAAAAAGCGAATTTATTTGATGTTAAACTGACAGCTCTAGTATACTTTGATAGCTATTTACCTGGTAGCTGGTGGTAATGAAATGAGAAAAGTAAATTTACCACTTAATTTTTAAGGGTGATTTACGTCTAAACCGTTGGGTTTAGCGATGTAAATAAAGAGCACCTTTTTTAAAGGCCTGGCATCAGTCTTTCAGAAATTATGCCAAAAACTACTGTAGCTGTCAACACTAAAAAATTATGACAAAAAAACAATTTTCAATGTAGGTAAAGTGCCCTCTAGCGGCAAACAATCAATGTGAATTGTTACTAAAATGATGAAGCGCAGAAGACTTAGCCTATCTTTCAAATATTAGTCAAATCGGTTTTCCTGTAAGCGAGTAATTCAAAAAACAAAAATAAAAACTTGAACTTGGACGGCTTGTAACTCGAAAACGAATGACATTTTGAAAAAAAAATTATATGAAGCTCTACCCTTATTTTGTCAAGTAGAATCACCCCCTTAAGTTTCGTGATCGATTTTTGAATCACCCTGTAGAGTGTTTGGATAAAGCATAAGGATACTTAGAGAGATGATTCGACAATGGGAAAAAAATGGTAGTGATTTCTCAAGTTACATCCTCTCAGGGTCAATTTTATTTCTTGTTGTTAGTTTTATTACACTTAGTGTTTAATTACTTGCTTATTGAATGATCTATAAGTGATTAAAATGGATTAGGTAATGATGTTAATATCTGTTTTTTGAAAAATCCACAATGTCTGAGTCAGCTAGCTCTAATTGTCATAGCAATTATACAGGTTATTCACCCTATATGGCACGTAATATTGCGGCCAAAATACTTAATCTCAAAAGGTTTAATATAGTTGCTTTTAAAAATTTTTTCATAATATACAGAGTGTCTCAAAAGCTGTGAAAGTATCAAGGTTGTATTTTTTTAAATGAAACCTCCTGGATATTGTTGCAATTTTTTTAGATTCTCCGATTAAAATAAGTGCCTTTGTTAAGGTTTATAGTACCTAAACCTTAGGGTTTTGTAAATAATTTGAGTTTTGACAAAATCTAATCTAATTTTCATGTTTCAAATACTTAAAAAGTATTTCAGTTATGTACTCAAAATTTACAGAAAAGTATAACAATAAATCATATTTTATATCCCTATTATTATAAACTTGCTGTATTATACAGGGTGTCCAAAAATTAAAACTAATCAAAAAGAAATTTAAGTGGTTCTAACTTGATTAATTTAAATAAAACGGTATAATTTTTACCTTAACAGAAAATATACCTTTTAAATACCTATCCAATGGTACAAAGGTGTTCTATAGTTAAGTCTTTGTATTTTCACAGAAAACGCCAAATAATCGTTTTCTGCACCATTTTGTATTTTTTGAATAGATGTTCTAATGTATATAGTTGTCTGTGACATTTCGAAACGTCAATATAGTCTGCAAAGCTTGTTGCTATAATAGCGGTATTATTTTTTGTAACCATGGAACTTCATTTATTGAACTGAATTATTTAAATATTGTTGTGTTATTGCTTTGTCAAAATGAAGATTTATCCAAAGAAAGAGCGTGTTAATATAATGTTTATCCTTGAAGAATGTCATCAAAATTATTTGTTGGCTTCTCAAGTGTATGCTCAAAGGTTTCCTGAAAGAAACCATTCTAAACCAGCCGTTTCTGTGAGACTATTAAACCAGTTTCGGGAAAGTGAAAGTATCAGTTTTAAAAAACCTGCTATAAGAAAACCTGTCACTGAGGATGAAGAAAATGTTTTTACTGTACTTGGTTCAGTGATCGAAAATCCTAATATGAGTCAAATTTATATATCCGAAAATACTAACATTAGCCAAGCAAGTGTTTCAAGGATTCTTAACAAATACAGATTTGATCCTTATAAAATCCAGCTTTGTCAAGAGCTTCACGGAAACGATTTTGACAACCGACCTGAATCCTGTTTATGGGTGTTAGATAAAGTGGCAGAAAATGAACACTTTTTTGATAATCTGTTGTTTAGTGATGAATATACTTTTCATAACAATGGTTTCGTGAATAGACACAACTTTCATTACTATTATGATTCAAATCCGCATTAATATAGAGTTATGAGAAACCAGAATAGGTGGTCGGTTAATGTGTGGGGAGGAATACTGGGTCCATACTTATTTAGACCCTACTTTTTTGAAGGACCTTCAAATGGTTTGATGTGTCGCGATTTTCTTTTATACCAACTTTCAGTGTTATTAGAAGATGTCCTTTTAAATATTAAAACAACTATGTGACTCCAACTGGATAGAGCTCCGCCTCATTATCATCGCTAGGTTCGGCAATTTTTAAATGTCAATTTTCGAAATAGGTGAATTGGGAGAGACGAATTTCAAAATTGGACCCCAGATCTCCAGACTTAGCTCCACCAGATTTCTTTTTATGGGGATACATAAAAAGAATTGTCTACAATGCGCCTTCGACAACACCACAAGATATGAAAATACGCATAAGAGATGCTTTTCAAACTGTAACCCCGCAAAAATGTTTGGAAATGGATGATCAACATCTTGAATATCTACTATAAATATTATGCTTCTGTTTTGTGCTATCATCAATATGTTACTACCATTATTGCCGTTATAGCATGAGAGAGACTTTGAAATAAAGGATGAATGACATATGCATGCAACTACACACGATAAAGGCGCTTGAGATGGTATTGGGGCAACAGTCAAAAGGGAAGATTCGAAAGAGTTTTTTGCGTAAGTTAACTGAGCCTATTTTATCGTCACATCAGCTCTTTACAAATTTACGAAAAATATAACAATATTATTTTATAGTAAACAAAACCATCAGAGATCTCAAAAATTTTTAAACTCGAGGCTCAAAAAAGCTCTCTTTGTACCACAAATTTCAAAACATCACTGTTCCATATTAATGCGGCAGGTTGATATAATCTTACTTATATAACACAAAACTTTAAGAATCATGGATTAAACAACTTGATCATAACAATTCAGCAATATAAAAGCCTGCAAATTGTTGTTAGTAAAAGCTAAATTGAATTAGCTATGGATCTCGAATCATGTAACTTAAACATCAAATTTATGACCTAAACCTTGATTATTGATTTCCAAGACGTTCTAAGAGTTATTAGGATATTGTTATAAATTAGCATTTATATCCATGCGACAATGCATTGTGCCACTTTTGTATATCAAGTAATTGTACGTCCAGTATAATGGATTCACTATTTTGAGTTTTACAATTTTGACTTTCGCATCATGATTGACGATCCCGAAAACTTCATAATATTAAATTTCAAAATGTTCAGACGAAGGCTTCTTATTTTATATTGCTATGGCCTGTACGGCCGCCATGTTGCATCCGCCATCTTGAATTTTGCAATTTTTAAGTTTGACTCATTTTTCATGATCATTAAATACGCGTGAATAAAACTGTTTAAAATGATGGGCTCATTTATGTGAAATAATTTCTGTGATGAAAAAAAAAATTGAACTCGAAGAATATAATGAAAAATATATGTAATATAGTGTAGATGATCTTGGTGTAGATTGATCAAATCAAATAATAAAATACACAGATAATCCCTGATTTTACTCTTTACCAGTTCTATATTACTGCTAAAACGACCAGCTAAAAAGAAAATGGCTGAATTTGTTCAAAATGGCAATACTGAATATCTCAAAATGCACATTCCAAAAAATTATTCTAATTATTGGAAAAATATTCGACACGATGTATCTTCAAAACTTAGTTTTATTCATCCAAAACAGCAACAGAAATGAAACCATTGTATCCAGACGCCATATTGTATCAGTTATGTTGAGAAATGCCACTCGGCTTCAGAAACAAGATGACAAAACACACATTTTAAGCCCTTGCTGGACTTGTAAATGTTAATACAATTGTGGAGGGAGAGTCCGATTGAAAAACATGTCTCTTTTATATAATAAATATATATATATATATATATATATATATATATATATATATATATATATATATATATAAGTTGATCTACAACCACCAAGCACAGAAAATGCCAAAAGAAAACCAAACGAACGAACAGATGTATTCCCGGATTAATACTGAAACACATGTTCCCATCCGTGAAACAATACGCAACAACATATATATATATATATATATATATATATATATATATATATATATATATATATATATATATATGTAGTAAGCAAAATTTTTCAACGACAGTTGCATTGCCTTAATCTGCTGGTAATCTTATGATGTTATCATTTATGTTCAGGTCTTTTAAAGCTGTAAGTTCTGCTCTACTCAGGGTCTGTTTCGGAGGATTCGATGTTTTGAGAATTCTTGACCCATCTTACCGTATTTGCTTAGCCTCAAGGTTGTCTTTAGAAGAAAGGGTAAATTCGATTTGTGTGATTATTTTCTCTGTGGGAATCTTTTTCGGAGCTATTGCGTAGTTGAAACCTTTACTTAAAACTGTTTTTTCGGTTTCAGTCAGTTGGTGTTGATGTCAAATATTATGAAACACTACCATAAACAAGAGAACAAACAAGCAACAACCAACAACAACAGAACAGTGTACAACATATCCAAACGGGGAGGGCAGAGCCAACATCAACCAAACGTTACTATCTGCGACCGCGTATAAAGCACGCTGCTATTGTCAATATCTGTTTGCAATACTTGACAAAAAACCTTCATTTGATCAGCATGGATCATACTACACGTGAAAAACGCCATTTCACAACATTTCAAACATGATTTCCTTTCCAATTTCACAGGTCAAAAAGCATTAGTGCTTATGGAACAAAATCCAGCATTCCGATTCGTAAATTTTAACTTTAAAGGCGTAGCCTAAAAGTTACTACAAAATACGTCGATCACATGCATCGCTCTTCTTGGATTCTCATTCTTCAGAAGCAAAATGCAACGGCCGTAGCGTTTACCAGTTCTAGTACCTCCATACAGCAACCACGACGATCTTTTTGAAGGCATCGTAGTCTTCGGCGAACGTCCAGTCTTCGACATTTTAAACATAAAATCTTTTTTTCGGGGTCTTTGGGCGTTTAGTAGCTATCGCTTGCACTTAGATAGTGAAAAACCAAAAATTCAAGAAGATTTTAAGGCGAAATGCAAACAAATTCGGATTAAATACGGTATCTGAGGATTTCCCTTGTATAAAACATAGTGTTGGACTTTCAGGTAGTATCTGCTTACGAACGCCTGAGGTAAGTTTTCGCAACTATAGAGCCCTCAGACACTATAGCTCGAAAGTCGGGTGCTATTCGGGACTGCATACGCGAACTGGAGTTGCAGTAACGGATCACCGACATAAAGATCACGATTCTATTCGAAATAAAACTGAGTTTCCCAATACTCAACCAAACATAACCTCAATTCAACAAAATATGATATAAATTCCTATATCATATTCTTTCCAGGAAATTTCATGCAAATTTTTCCAATTCAAATTCACATTCATTCATTTTATAATTTATATAATATTATTTCATAATATTATATCAAAATTTAACAGTCCACAGTTACTAGTACTGTTTTTAGCAACATTTGTTAACCATACTTTTTCACAGCATTCACTTACCCATACTTGTTTTTCAATTCCAAAACAGTTACCCATACTTGTTTTGCGACCTTGGACCACATTCAGTTACCCTTACTTGTTTTGCGGAACACAAAACTTCTTTTAATCTGTTCCTTGTTACCCCTGCATTTTTTTTCGTTACTTTATGCGAAAAGCATCTTCATTTCTCCAATATATTTCGGAACATGAAAACGCCTTATTTTCGGGATTCTTGTCGATTGGAATACCCGGGAAAAGAGGTCGGTTTTGAAATATTATTCTGGATATTTTTTCATCCTCCTCAGTGAATTTAACTGCGGGAATTGAAAGCAACTTATGACATGATTTTTGCGTGATAAGATGTATCCCTTGCGAAAATTAAATGGACTGTTTTTACGACGTTACGGAATAGATTACAAGGAAAGTATGTACAGATATTTGTAATTACACACATTACGCGCTAATTAACAAATGGGTAAAAATAACGCTAAAACATTTCATTGCGGGATAACTTCTATTCCTAGTTTTCATTTTGCGTATTACATTACATCCCTGTAGCGGATTTTATATTCAAAATTACGAATTATTTTCATGCGATTAGTTGTACAACGATTTCTGTTGCGGAAATTTTTATTATAAACTTTCAAATTATTTTCTTTGCGAAAAATATCTAATACAAAAAGGTCTATAAACTCAAATACTTGCAAGTTCCCCCTGGCTAAGTGTTATTTACCGTAATGCTTAGTTTACCCAATACTTAATCTTCTTTTACAATCTTAACCTTGGAGCATTCCAAGCTCAAACTTCATCATACTTTATGCAAAGCCGACAAAGGCTTATTCTTGGAAGCAAACTTTACTTTAATCTCCAAAGTAAACAGAAGAAAAACAAAAGCCCTATTATCATTCACTCCCCTTTTTCCCCGGTGAGCGAGAAGAAAGGTGAGGCGGCCAGATTTCCTATCTGGTCGGGTGGTTTAGGAGGGACTCTCACCGCACCCCCACCGCGTTGCGGGATGCCTGAAAACCTTCGATTACATATATATATATATATATATATATATATATATATATATATATATATATATATATATATATATATATATATATATATAAATATATATATATATATATATATATATATATATATATATATATATATATATATATATATATGACCTGTAATCTCATGTGATTAAATACGAACTTTTTTCGGGCTTTCTATAGAGTAAGTATATTTTAATTATAATTTCCCCCATATGTACAAAATTTACCAGAAATATCGGATGTAGTCCATTGTGTTTAGATACAATAAAGCCTCGAGCATAAAATCAATCCAATCAAAAGAGATTTTCATTGCAAAAGGAAAATAACAAAAGAAGAACTGAGATATTAATTTTAACGAAAAAATATTGCCACATTATTTCTCATTGCGTAAAATTGCTTCGCTCTGACAAAAAGACAAAATATTCAATTTTAAATAAAACCGACACAATTTTTTAAAATTAAAATATGCCCAAGTGACCTAGGGTTGGGTAGCATTTCTTTTTATTTTTCCCGTGTTGTTTTATCCACAATATTAATTTGCGCTCGACTTTTTTATTATTTGTTTTATCGAAACGCTTATCGTTACATCGGATATTAAATTTTTAACAGTTTTTTTCATATCTCATAAATTAGGAATTGAAATGTAACAGTCGTTTTATTTTTACGCCAGTTTTATTATAGCTCAGTTATTAGTGATCTAACTCAGCATTAGAATGTTTTTTAAACAATAAAAGTGATAGAAAAATGATTGTATTGGTTTTTTGCTCTTATTATGGAAAGTATTGACTAAATCGCAATTCCGAGCGAAGCCGAGGTTACAAGCAGCAGAGGAGAAGAGAGCCGCAGGCGAGCTGCTCACGCCAGACTCTATGACTATAATTTATATGTCGAAACGCATCGCATAATGGACTTATAAATAGATAAATAAAAAGTAAACGGATTTATATTTATTCATATTTCAAAAAAACTTTTATGTATATTTAGTAACATTTTATTTAAACGTAGTTCAAAATATTATTACGTTTCCACGCAGCTTTCACTATGTTTAGTCCTCGGTTCTCGTAAAAGTATACAAAAATTTGTTATACTATTATACAATATTTAAAGTTAATTTAAGAGTTTAATTATACATTCAATATCGAGTTATTTAAAAAAGTAAAAATAATAACAATTATGTGTTAAAAATTACAAAATTTACTTTCAACCGGACATTGATAAATATTAATGCTAAATTTATTTTTAGAAAATAATTATATGTTTAATTATCTCTCATATTTTTTCATCACTGTTTAACAATTATCAGCTAACTCTTGGTGGTGTATATTAGCGGCTGAGTCGTGTCTTTCCTTATACCCAGTTGCAGCAAACGCTTGGCATCCCACAGTTATGTGCTGGATTGTCTGTGATGTTCGACAGCCATATCTACATTGGTCATTTTCTATTAAGGGATCTCTGATGATGTTCTTCCGATAATTCTCGTCGGAATAACCTGGTCTTGGATAGCTAACAAGAAGCCCTCCGTTTCCGGAAACATCTGTTCTGAAATCAACCAGTAGTTTGACACTGAGTTGTCGACATTGTTCTCACTGACCTCATTTGGATGCCGTCCATGCGGTGATTTTTGTAGCCAGGTGTGTAACTTCTCTTGGTCTGTTTGGTGGTAAGAATCAGCTGTAGCGTCTTTGAATAGTCTGCCTCGCATACGGCTCGATGTAATGTGGAAGAGTCCGCTAACCTGTGGAAATATGAACCTAATTTTTTTATTTGTTGGTCGAGCTGCTTCCCGATATCCACCAATTCTCTTCCTCCTTGATGTCTTGGAAGCATTGTACGTTCAATAGCACTTCCAGGGTGATGTTTTTGTGATTTTGTTAGGAGCTTTCTTATTTTTCACACTTCTGACCCCTTTGCAGGTTTTGGATGTCCGTCCTGCTCCATTTTACAATTCCAAAAAAGTAGCTAAGTGCAGAGCAAGCGTATGTGTTGAGCGCCTTAAACAAATTTCTACTATTTAGGTTAGTTCATAATACCCGCCTTACCCTTCTGACAAATTCGGTTGTCAATTTGGCTTTCATAGTGCGATGATCAAGTCTTTTAGCCTGTTTTATACCTAGGTATTTGTATGTTTGTTCTGTTTCCATTGCAGCTATAGCTTCACTGTTCTGCATTCGAAATGCTCTTGGTTGTGTCTTACCTTTAACGATGTTCAAAATACAGCAGTTGTCAAGTCTAAATTGTATTTCGATATCCTCGGGAAACTCCTCTATAATATTAAGCATTTGTTCCAGCTGGTTTCTTGTAGCAGCCATCAGTTTAAGGTCATTCATATATAGAAGATGATGCACTCTTACTACCTCTTGATTGTTATTTCTAATACTAAAACTGTATCTGGTGGAGTTCAAACAGCATGATAGTGGGTTCATGGCAAGGAAGAACCACAATGGTCTAAGTGAATCGCCCTGAAATATTCCCAGTGGTATCGGAATTGTGTTAGTTTCTCACTTGCAACTGGATCCTAGTTTTCCAAGTAGACATGATGCGTTCTAAAAAGAAAACAAAATGATCATCAACCCT
Source organism: Diaprepes abbreviatus (assembly GCA_034092305.1). NCBI lineage: Eukaryota > Metazoa > Arthropoda > Insecta > Coleoptera > Curculionidae > Diaprepes > Diaprepes abbreviatus. The sequence goes on from JASJET010000418.1 coordinate 107,870, forward strand.
ATACATTCTCAATAGGGTTGTGAGCAACTCATGTGGCACTAAGTCGAAGGCCTTCTTATAATCCATGTAGGCAGCAAAGATATTTCTTCGGTTGGTACAGGCTTGGTTACATATAACAGAGTCAATAATCAATTCTTCCTTGCATCCTGTTGCTCCCTTCGTGCATCTTTTCTGTTGAGTTGCAATGATGTTATTTTGCTTACAATGTGCATAAATGCGTTGGGTCAAGCAGGAGGTGATCACCTTATATAATGTGGAAAGGCAGGTGATTGGCCTATACTTATCTGGGTCATGTGTGTTGTGTAGGTCCTTTGGCAAGAAATACATAATACCTTCCTTTCCTTATTTTGTATGATTATTATGGTAAGGGTACTTAATATGAGATAATCGTCAAATATGAGTTAGTTAGATTTTGGCCAAACTAGTCGCCGAAGCCACTTAGCGCTAGTGTCGCAAGAAGCCACACAGCAACAGATCGGAACGTCAGTTAGTGCTTCCCAGCCAGAGGCGACGTTGAGTTGTATATGCGCGGATTTTTACGGAACCACAAAACGAAATTTTTGTCACCAAATGTTTATGAGGTTTGGTACAACTTTATAATTACTCTAAATGCTTTCAGTTCACAGGCATTGTATCAATTATATGATTAATTTTAAGATACATTTACAGTTTTGTTGTATTTTTTTACCAACAAATAATAGGCGGCATTTTGTTGAATGCAGAGGTTTTCCTAATATGAGATAAGTTAGAGCTCCTAAAATGAGACATCGCACAAAAGGGTCATACTCAACTATTTAAAAAACTCTTGTTTTCTAGATGCCACTTATCAAAATGAATCTGGGAGCACAATGGTATGTCACGGGCCGTGAATGCAGTGCAAAACAATCGAATGGGTTACTTAAGAGCGTCAAAACATTTCGGTATTCCTAAGGGTACTCTAGAATGTTATGTCAAGAAAGATGCCAATGCAGAAGTACTTGTCAAAGTTCGTATGGGGAGACCTCCAGCTTTGCATGACTATTTAGAAGTAGAACTAGAAAAATATTGGAAAGAATTCGATTAACAATTTTATGGGTTACATCTGAAGGACATCAAGTGCATGGAGTTTCAATTGGTGATCAAAAATTATCTCAAGCACGCTTTTAGCTTAACTAAAGCGAATACACACACATATATATATATATATATATATATATATATATATATATATATATATATATATATATGCTCATTTGATGCAGGTATCCATAATATTTTAACTGCTTTTCAGTTATATCGTCCATTATCGTATTTTTTACTTCCATTCTTTCGCTGATGGTCTCATTTCTTATATGATCAAGTAAAGTTAAACCGGAACATCTTCTCCAATACATCATTTCGATTGAAAGAAGTTTTTGTGACATATTTTTTTCTGTGACCCACACTTCTGACCCATACGTCAGTTCTGGAAGAATCATAGCCTGATATATCCTTCTTTTTGTTTGGTTCTTACTCCACAAAATTGCATGCAGTGCTTTAATCATATTTTTTCCTTTTCCTATTTTCTTTAATTTATCTTTATTATTTTTTCCGTCTTCATCTATTGTCACTCCTAGGTATTCGTATTGTCTAAGGTGTGTTATTATTCCGCTTTCTATTTCGATGTCTTGTCCTATGCTTCCTATAGTAATGAATTGTGTCTTTTGTATGTTTATCTCTAAACCACATTTTCTGCGCGGCAGAGATAAATTTTAAGCAGGGTTGGAGAGAGGCACGAGCCCTGTTTAACCTCTTTTGTCTGTGAGAAAGCCTCAAAAGTTTGATTTCCGACCTTAACAACCGCTTAGTTTTCTCTATACAATGCTTTTACGGCGTTTATATATAAACTATTTATGCCTGCTTCTTTCATTGCGATCCATAATTTTTGCAAAGGGACGGAGTCAAATGCCTTACGAATATCTATAAAAGTAGCATGAAGCTCCATTTCTCTTGCTAGTCTCTTTTCTGCAAGTTGTTTTATTATAAATATAATATCCACGCAGTATCGCCCAGGTCGAAATTCATTGTGTTCTTCCATTTCCTTCTATTCGAGCTGTTAGGACTCTTTCGTAAAGTTTTCCAATGGACGATGTAACACTAAAACTCTGATAATTACTGCAGTCGCTCCTATTTTCCTTTTTATAAATAGAAGTTATGTAAGAATCCCTCCAATCTCTTGGAATCGTTTCCTCTTTCAGACACCAGAGCTGTATCGGACCGAGCTCCACTAACAAGATCATAAGGTGATCGAAACGCGTATGGAGAGAGGACCAGAGCGATATTTGCAGGAAATAAATTGTTTGTATATATATTTTTCATATTCTCTTCCTGAAAGGAGAATTACATATATAGCAAACTATTTAAATACGGCAGAAAGATTTTTTTATTTCTTACTGAAATTTTGATTTTCAAACATTGATGTAATAAATTTAGCTCGAGAAAATAATGTATCTATAATCTGCTTACCGTTTCATGAAATCGATATAGCTTATTACTCCCAAGAAATAGAAACGTGGTTGCGAAACAACCCAGGGCGAACATTGACCAACAAATATGTAGCAAGATTATTTGGCGTAGCCTATGAAAAAGTTGCAATTATGAGTAACTGTCAACGGTTTTCATAAAACTGGGTTAGTTCCTTGTAATTGCAATATTATTACAGGAGATGATTTTACCATTTTCATTGAGACAGACCAAGGGCGACAATCACCGGACAGACGTTTGCAGATTCACCACTTTTCACCTGATCATAGAGTGTCAGACGAAACACGTCCCATAACTCCTTCGCCAGAAAATCCGTTTGATATGACTGAAGCTTTTTCTAATCGTGCTGCCTTATATGAAAATCCAGTACCTAGGACGTCATCTCATATCTCACCTTTTGTATTTACACCAGTGCCAAGATTACTTAAGAATGATTCGTTTAAGAAAACCCGAACTGAAGTAGCTACCATAATTATTGGTTCTCCATATAAAAACTCGCTAATAGATTCCTTAAACAAAAAGAATGAAAGGGAAATAAGAAGAATGGTAAAGTAAATGATTAATTGCCGTTCAAACCAAAATATTAAAACCTCAGTAAACAGGAAGCCAACACATACTGGACAATATCTTAACTATCATTCTGTTGTAACAAAAGGGGGAATTATACGCAAGCTCTATAATCGAGCTATATCAATATGCAATAATGCCGATTCATTGGAAAAAGAGGTAGCAAATATTAAATCCGATTTAAAACAGAATGGTTATCCTTTAAAATTAATTGACGAGGTTTTAAATAACTCTAGAACAACGACCACTGGACAGAAAGAAACACATTCCTTTTTCACAATTCCGTATATTAAGGGAACCTCGGAAAAAATAAGATGAATTCCCAGCAGTTATAATATAAAAACAGCCTTTAAATCAAGCAATACTCTTAGAGCTTTGTTAACAAAATCAAAACTAAAAACCACTGATAAGAAAGAATGTGTTTACAAAATTCCATATGAGTACGATGAAACGTATATTAGGGAAACCAAGCGATCACTAGAAGTTAGAATTAAGAAACACAAAACTCATACACAAAAAGGGGAAACGTAGAGATCAGACATTGCGGAGAACGCCTGGGAAAAACAATACCATATCAAATGGTCTGAAGCTGCGGCAATATATATGAAAAAAAGAAAATTTATAGAAGTAGCTTATATTAAAAATAATAATGGAACCAAGTGTTGAAATACCTAATCTTTGGCAACCACTACTTTGTAATATCAAATCATTGTGGTGTGCACAGTGAAGCGAACCTCTGCACTTCAATGACATGGACACATTCCCTATATAAGCTCATTGCTTTAAGGCAAAACATTCAGTTTATACTTGATAACTATTAGAGATACAACCTAATCAACATGTCGCAAAAATAAAAAAAAATAAAGACAATGCAACTCCGACAACCACATTTTTGTCAATCTTTAACATTGTCTACAATCTTCAAACAAACATTGTAATAGATATTGCAGGAAAATTATACAATAATTTATTTATATTTTCTCGGTTTATTTTTTTATTATTCCATTTGAATATAATTTCAATATGAACAGAAGTTATGGCATGACTATTTTATATAATTGAGCGGATTTAATCTGCCTGGGTAAAAAATTTATTCAGTTGTTAAATTTCCAGACTATTCTATTTAAATACATTTGAATTACGAGTATAATTGCCCTCACATACATAAACTCCACCAAAAAAATCGGAAACACTCCATTGTACTTAATATTTACAATAAAGCCGGGGGCAGTGAAATTAACCCAATCAAAAAGGGTTTTCAGCATGAAACGAGTTCGCTACAAAGGAAAACAACAAAAGTGGAAGTAAATTGGGCTTTAACAGGCTCAAAAGGGCGTTTCTTCCATAAAACCAAAGCCCGAAGCCCCCGGGACATCGAACTTAATTACTTACTATGGATTTATTAAAATTAGTTTTAATTTGGAGGATGTTGCTTTACCCTGAAATAGATAATCATCTTAAAAGGCGATTCACCTAGTATGTGAAATGTCTCCTACAAATTTTCATATATGCCAGGGCTTATAAAGTCAATGACTATGTTTCCCACGCAGAATGTTTACCGGAACGGAATTCTCGACTGGAGTCTTTTTAAAATCAAATGCAATTTTATGGAAAATACTCCAGGCTGTTCTTTATATAGTCGGAAATGATCAATAAACTTTCTTTTTAACAAGTCAATGATTTTTAACTCTATTTTTTCCGTTAGAATTGCAGATTTTTCGTTCTTATTTTCTAGAAAAATTTCTAGAAAAGCAAACCAATTACACTAGTCAACAAATGCAAAAAAAATTGCAATTGATGTTATATCGGCTTTTCGTGGGAGTTTAAAGCATCCTGATAGTGAATTCAATAACGAAAATTTTCCACCACGTATTGATTTTGAGTTATAGAATGTATCAGATATTTTTTATTTAATACAAACAATTTTATCTATTATTTTGTAACGAAGTTACTAATTTTTGGGCATGAGTATGTTCGCCGGGATTTAATTTATTTATTTTACATCCGAAAAATCTTATTCTTGCGGGAAAAGATTGCTTAAAGTTTCAATATTACCGGTATATAATTAGATTTATCGCACTATGTCGGAAAATATAATTTTCCGAGATTTTCAGAGCGTCCGACCATAGTAATCGGGCGCCGCATACAGCAGTATTGTATGCGCGATCACCGCGCGCCGTTACTCGTCAGCGTAGTGGGAGCTCGGGCCGATTACTTAAGCTCGAGCAGACCATTATTTCGCTGAGAACTGCACGTTCTCCACCCGGGTCAACAGTCCAAACGGATTGGACTGGGTCGCCTGCCGGACCGCGAATTCCTGGTCTAGCAATGTAGGTGAGGCTAGGCTTGTGTGTTTATAATGTTTCACCATACGCTTCCTTCCTTACGTCCTACCCCGCTAATGGCCAGCATTTCCGAGGACCCTTGTAAGAACGGGCAATGTTGTGTCATCCTACCGTCACTGCCGAGGACACTTATAAGAACGGGCAGTGTCGGTTCCTTTCCTAATTTCATGCCGCTATTGGTCGACATTGTCGAGGGCCCTTATAAGAACGGGCAATGTCGTTCCATCCTGCTGACGCTGTCGAGGACCCTTATAAGAACGGGCAGCGTCAGTTCCTTTCTTTCCTTCCTACCGTCACCTATACACACACACACTGATGCCTTAAGTTTAGTTTTGTTTCCGTATTGACCAGGAATGTGTTTTACCGCCAGGTGCCCTCCGACGTCCGTTGATAAGGGCACTTAACAACTGTCGCCGCGACGCCAAATGCCACCGTCGCGTGTAGAGACGCCACTTATCGCCGATCGGTGCCAGGTTATTATTACATACCGTGTATACCGCCGTCGGTCGAATTTTAGTACGAAGCGCCGTGAACAGCGTCCGCGGATTTTAGATACGAAACGCGATAATTTGCGTACGAGCCGTCGTGAATAGCGTTGCAACCGTGTAGTACGAGATACGTGAATAACGTCGTGAATGATACCGCCAGGTTACCATCTATAGCGCTACCGATCAGTATGAGCTACAGTGAACAGCTCTCAAAACATACCCTTGCCCTCCAGACCGTGTAATTGTTAGTTTGTTGTACATCTTAGATTGTACGTTAGTTTTAGGCCATGTCTTTTTATAAAAGAATAGAATACAGGATACAGGATGTTTTAAAACCGTTTGTTTCATTCCATAGTCCCATTTTTAACATTACAGGTAGCAATTGGCAGCCGGCAGCCAGCACTAATATGCGCATGCCGTTTCTCCACTGTAACAAGCTGCCCGGTGCATAGGTGCGCCCTCGACCACATGAATCCCGAGGGTGGCGCCCGAGAACCGACCACCGAGTGGATGTTTTGACCTTCAGGCAGTCAAACCGTTGATCAGTTCAGAGAGCAGGGATATCCCGAATGTAAGTAGATACCGTCAAACCGATACCCCTGCGCTGAGCATTTGACCGATGACTGTCTGCACGAGAAATATCCACTGACCGATGCCGTAAACGAAGTAAATCCGTAGAGCACGACTTGCCTCCACTACGAAAAACGCATCACAATTTATACATAAGTTCAAAAGAATAAAAATAAGACAAGATATGTTAATGATAACGGGATTCATTTACAAAAATACAAATGAAAATACATTTATAGCCTTTTGTACAAATTTTTTGCAAATATTGACTCTCGTTTATATACCTGATCGCTTTCTCTTATAAGAAATCAACAACAATCCCCCATCATTGTTGGATCCCATCTGCCTTGGTAGCGTTGTTCCATTATTAATATGTTTTAGTGGAAGCTTTCTCCTTGGTCGTCACTAACCGCACCCACATTTTCTGGGCAAAAATTTAAATGGGAGTACAAAAAGTGTATTTTAAGAAACATTCGACAGCCTATTTTACAGTAGATTTCAAGTAGTTCTTCTACAAGTTTTTCGTAGTTTTTTTACTTTTTTGTTTCCTATAAACTCCGAAACAATTATTTTAAAAAAATTCTACGCAGCTGATTCAACATCACTTAATTTTTGATCAAAATGTTGATCCCTTAGTAATTTTCTAATTTGTGGTCCAACCAATATTTCTTTCTTAAGCTTAGCATCACTTAGTTTAGGAAAAATTTGGTTAAGTTATTTAAACGAATATCCATCTTTACCTTAAGCTTTAACAAAATTTTCAATTAATCCCAATATAATGTGTAGTAGAAGTAATAGTACTTTGTTGCATGTTTGATTTCGACATAAATTTCTAGACATATTTCATATATAATATTCTATACTCTCACCGTTTTGGACATATTTAAATTTCTATGTCAACAATGCCTTTTCCGAACCAAAACTCAACTATAAATTTTTCCTATAAGAAAGTCTTGAGTGCATAAATAAATGAAAAAGGGTGGTGATACTAGATCGTCGATGCCTAGGCCTCTATTGTGCCCTTTACGTCCCACCATAGCTGCAGGTCATTCGAGGCCGATTGGCTTTGCGAATCAAAGCAACCTCATTAGTTGAACTTGCCTAACTGCTTCCGGTAACAAAATTGTTTCTCTGAAATATCTTTGTCTCGTCCGTTGAGTGCTGGGCACTCTCTGAGAACATAGTCAACAGTTTCATCCTCCTCCAAACACCATCTGCACGTTTGGTCATCTTCGACACCGATTTTATGAAAATAACTGCTTCCTCATTCTCGTGTATGATCAAGTTATCCCCGACCCATACGAGTCTGACTGTGCCGTTCCTTGTCATATCATTTAGTACGTCCTTGCACTCAGAGACCAGTCGTAAAGTTACGACACTGGACTTGCCAATATCGTAGCCTTACTGTCTGAGCATATATTTATTACCCTATTCCTGTCTATATCCTTCTCACAGAGATGGGAACACTGCAGAATAGCATAAATTTCCACTGTAAAGATTGTCGCACATTGTCCGAGAGGATAGTAATCTCTGACTCTGGCTCCGGCTCTTTCATCTTGTCGAGATCCATCAGTATACCACCGGGATCTATTTTTCGGAAGATTTTGTTCTCTCCCCCAATTCTCTCTACGTGGCAGAAATATCTCCAGGGAGAGGTTGGGTTTTAAAAGCGGCATCACGTAATCTATCCGCATGGGGAGTGATGAACACCTCTCCACCGTGCTTTCCCAGACACCGGAGTCACCGCTCATTCCAATTCTAAGATGTCCCAGGCAACTGAGAGGATAAACAGCCTTCAGGGTTTAAGTGAACAGGAAGCAGGTTCACCTGGACTTCCAGAGACCTGGTGAGAGTAGTCCTCATCGCACTCAAGTTGAGGAATGTGTTTACGCTTTGCTGTACTACGTCACCATACAATAGCGGCGTACGTTATCATTGGGCGGATCTCCATAGTGTATATCCAAAATAGCACTTTAGGTGTCAGTCCCCATGTACACCCAAAAGCTCATTTACAAGCCCAGGAAGCATATATGGCTTTGTTGGTTCGAGCCTCAATATGATCATTCCAGCTCAGTTGTGAGTCCAAAATTACTCCCAGGTATTTAACTGTTCCCTTAAATTAAAGGGTCCTTTCCACCAGTGTAATTGTGGGAGGTCTCTCCATTTCCCTCTTTTTTGTAAAGAGTACCCCCATGGCCTTGCCCGGGTTTATTCCGAGCCCTTTCCCGCGGCACAACCGTTCCGCGATCCGGAGGGCTCTCCAAGTCCCGGATATCGCGACCAGGGCACAAAATGACCAGGTCATCAGCATAGAGCTGTGTATAAAACCGGCATTATTCAGTTCACTCAACAGGCTATCCACGACAAGGCTCCACAGCAAAGACGATAGCACTCCTCCCTGTGGACAGCCTCTACTTGACAGTGCTTTAACAGTTACATTGTTAAGCTCAACATATCGTTTTCTGAGTTAACATTGCTCTGATCCATGCGACTACTATCGGTTCAGAGCCACAACCTTATACAAAGTTATTCTTATTTTTAATGCTTAATATAATAAAATTATAAAAACAGGTGCTCTCTTTTTGAAAAAATTGACTTTTAACGATTTTTTAAATATATTTTTTCTTCTTTTTGGACCACTCTGTACTAATAATATTCAAAACATCATAAAAAGACTATTAAAGTCGATCTTCGTCTACAAGAAAACTAACCCAAATCAAACAATAAAGAGTTTCTTATGGGAAAAATTTATAGTTAAGTTTCGGTCAGCAAACGTCATTTTTGACATAATAATTTAAATATATCCAAAACGATGAGACTTAAGTATAGAACATTGCAGCGTCTCCCTTTTTCAGGGTACGGCAACGGATGCGTACGGCAGCTCAATATGTCGAAGGCTAGGTTCGTATCTTTTTTAGAGATAGTTGTGCTCTGCTTTGATTACCCAATAGGCGCCACCTGTTTTACATTATCTGTGTTACTTACCTAGTGATTAAACAGGAAAACACATAGGTATAAGGAATGATTTTAATTTATTGACTGCTGGTGTATAGCTCCATAATGAAACGACTCAATTAAAACAAAATAACAATTCCATTTTATTCAAAAAAAATTATTATGTACATAAATCAGAATGGTACCTCCAATTTTTTATATACTCTTTCTTAATAACTATTGATGTTACATCATTTTTAAAGGTTATAAAGAAATTTGGCAGCAAACGTTCTAGAACCTTTAATTGCCAAGAAAGTAATTTTTATAAAAAAAATTATCAAGATGTTCTTAGATTTTATTTTGTCAAATGAAAATATATTTATATTGTTTTATTTGCATGTAAAAAAATTGGTGTAGAGTTCCAATTCCATAAATTAAAGTTTTCTCCTACCTGGTCTATGCTTATGTACACGGTACCTCTCACTTCTATTTATTTGATCCATCTTGCTGTTGTTTGTGGATGAATGGGGGTTTCACAAGGCCAATCCTAACTCACCAACCAAATGCAGGGTGAGGGTTAAAATCGTTGTGGTAACACGGATAGGAAAAATAGAGCCGGAATAATCAGAAAGCCTTAACAGCCGAGAAAATCCAAATATAAATCACAGCAAAAGGAATGAGATGAAGCCACAGATGAAAAAGAACTTGCGTCAGATAGACCTGAAACAAAATGTTATTTTTACCACATGCTCGTAAAGATAAGGGGCAAAATCTTACCTCATTGATTAGTGGACTTTAACGAAAAAAACACTTGACCGTCTGCCCCTTCAAATCTAATGGCAGGATTGGTCTACTGCCTTCGACAGTTCAACAGTAAAAGAGACGAAAATGAAAATCTCTCTTGCAACCAGACGTGACAAATCTTAGGGATATTTGTTGTTACTTTTGCCAACCTTATTCTCAACCTGGAGCACTCTAACCTAGTTCCGAACTTACACTGATTACCAGGTAATACATCAAATATTGGCAAGCCATGGAAAATTATCAAAAAAAAAATTATGATCAAACAGTCCAAAGTTACTAATCATGATTAAAACGAAGTTCAAAAAAATGCTACAAATTCCATACTGTATACTCAACCTTAAATGATCGGTCTCGACATGCCGTGCTCGTGTCAACGAATCTGGTATACATCCACAACAAATGCTAACTGAACTATATTACCGACTATAACCTTGTATTTTTAATACTGAAATGGAATGTAAATAAATGAGAAACTATTAAAAATAAAATATTTTACGACTTTTAAATTCAAACGAAATAATATGATATATAAACTACAGTAATTTACAAATTCTGTTAAGAAGAAAGAGTGATAAGTTATAAGACCAAAAGAGTTGTGAACCAAAAAAAAACAAATTCCATGTTTACTATTTTAAATTACAGGATAAATAATTAAATTTAATCAGGTAAAAATATACAAATTATGTCATATTACTAAAAATATGTAGCATTGATGCAAACTGTTAAATTTAAATGCTACAACATTATATATGAAATATATCTAGAATTTTACGTAAAAGTCAAAAATGTAATAATATATAGGGTGTTTCTTTTAAATTAAGCAAGTTGACATCTACTTCTGATATAACTGTATGTGCCACATTCTTGAAAATATTTAAGCCGACTGTCCCCCATAGACGTTAGTACAGGGTGAGTCAACGATTGGATGAAGTAAGTTTGTACCTTTTCGGTGAAATTTACAAAGAAACTATATTTATTGTTTGATACAGTTTATTTTTACGCAGATTTTAAAAATATTTAGGACTCTACAGGGTGAGCCAAAAAACTAGGACAGCATAAAGTTGTATTTTTTTAAATAGAACACCCTATATACGAATCGTATTTTCGATTTAGCTTATAATTTTAAATCTTTTTTATTAAGGATTTACTATAACAAAACTTTATAGTTTCTGAGATAATTAAGTTTAAAGAAAAAAAGTCACATTTTCAAGCATCAATTCAATTCTAAATAACGTTTTCAATTTTGTGACAAATATATCCAAATTTGGAATTTAGCAAGGCCAAGGACAAGTTAACATAATTTTTACCTAATATTTGCAATAAAAGCTACAGGGTGTTGAACACATCGGCTCAAATTTGAACAAGTTTAAATGAATAAATATCTTTTTTTCAAATGGTACACCCTGTATATTTTCATGTAATTTAATAGGGTAATAAAAACCCTAAAAGTTTTGTTCAATATATCCTATACCTATTTATAATAGTTTTTGAGATATTTCAGTTTTTCTTATTTTCCATACTTTTTTACAGAAATAGTCTTCATTATTATAGTAGCCATGGCAAAAACAATGTCAAAGGACATTTTTCTGTGTGTCAAATTTATAACCGCAATCGCTTCTTTTGGTTTTTATGTAGTGTAGTTTGGTTTTTTTTGCATTCATCTTATATTGTAAAATGAATTTTCCAAAGAATGAGTTAATAGATATGATTTATACAATAGGAGAGGCTCAAAAAAATTGCCTTCTTGCTCAAAGAATTTACAAAATGAAGTATCCTGATCGACGCCAGCCTAATACCCATACTTTTCAAAACTTAATGCAAAGATTTGATTCTTCTGGTACTGTTGATTATCGAAAACGTAAAGTGGTCAACAAACCAGTAACTAATAAAGAAAAAGAACTACAAGTATTGTTAAATGTTCAGGAAAATCCTTATATTGGTAGCCGTCAGTTAGCAGCATTCTACCGCTAATCGTACTACCAAGAAATATAGGTATCATCCATATCACATGGAATTACACCAAGAATTGCATGGACAGGATTTTGAAAGTCGTGTAAACTTTTGTCGTACAATAAATGCGGAGATTCAATTAAATCCAAATTTATTATGCAAGGTAATGTTTAGTGATGAAGCTACTTTTAGAAGTAACGGTGCCGTAAATAGACGCAACATGCATTATGATGCCACAGAAAACCCATTTTGGATTAGAGAGGTGCAACATCAAAACCACTGGTCATTAAATGTTTGGTGTGGTATTCATCATAATCGAATTATTGGACCCCACTTTTTTAATGAACCACTAAATGGCCATAGTTACCTGAACTTTCTACAAGAAGAACTACCCCATCTGCTTCAAGGTCTCGATAGGGATGAGCTCGACAGTATGTGGTTCCAGCACGATGGTGCGCCTCCGCATTACCATCGTAAAGTTCGTTCGTTTTTGGACCAACGATATCCGCAAAAATGGATTGGACGTGGGGGTTTCATTGAGTGGCCACCAAGGTCTTGCGACATCACCCCATTAGATTTCTTCCTATGGGTTATATTAAAAATAAGGTGTATGTTAATCCACCAACAACAGTGGAAGATATGCGAAACAGGATTAGGGATACCTGTAGAACAATAACGCCACTAATTTTGTCCAGGGTCCGAGAAAATCTGCAAAAAAGACTAAATTTGTGCATTGCACAAGAGGGTCGTTTATTCGAATACTTATTAAAAAGAAATAATTAATCTCAGTATTTAATAGGTAATTTTTTTGTTTCAATTTAGTATAAAAGTAAATATGTATTTGCCTTGTCGTTATTGTTGTGTTAATTTTTTCACATTATGTTTAATTAAACTATTGCCGTTGTAATATAACGAATAATGTATTTCATCATATTTAACCACATTCTGTTTGTTTCTGTAGTTTCTTTTTATTATTTTACATGGCTACTATGATAATGAAGACTATTTCTGTAAAAAAGTATGGAAAATAAGAAAAACTGAAATATCTCAAAAACTATTATAAATAGGTATAGGATATATTGAACAAAACTTTTAGGGTTTTTATTACTCTATTAAATAACATGAAAATATACAGGGAGTACCATTTAAAAAAAAGATATTTATTCATTTAAACTTGTTCAAATTTGAGCCGATGTGTTCAACACCCTGTAGGTTTTATTGCAAATATTAGGTAAAAATTATGTTAACTTATCCTTGGCCTTGCTAAATTCCAAATTTGAATATATTTGTCACAAAATTGAAAACGTTATTTAGGATTGAATTGATGCTTGAAAATGTGACTTTTTTTCTTTAAACTTAATTATCTCAGAAACTATAAGGTTTTGTTATAGTAAACCCTTAATAAAAAAGATTTAAAATTATAAGCTAAATCGAAAATACGATTCGTATATAGGGTGTTCTATTTAAAAAAATACAACTTTATGCTGTCCTAGTTTTTTGGCTCACCCTGTAGAGTCCTAAATATTTTTAAAATCTGCGTAAAAATAAACTGTATCAAACAATAAATATAGTTTCTTTGTAAATTTCACCGAAAAACTTACTTCATCCAATCGTTGACTCACCCTGTACAGTGTCAAATTTTCAGATTCATCCTAATTATAGTTTTCCCATAAATCGATCGATAAAGTTCCCAGAGAATCACCCTGTAAATTCAGCCCTGGTACTTCATTTAAATGTTCTACTTATGTATCGGATTTTTTTATTATAGGTGTGTTTATCGTAGTAATCATACTATCATTGCTTAGATATGGATAAGGCAGAACTAAGATTTTTTGTATTATGTTTATAACTCCCTGTATACAAACCCAATTAATAACTGAACCAAAAAAAAAGAAATGTCACTTTCAGAATCAGCAGAAAGACGGCTTAATAACAGGTCTTGGGGTACTAAAAAAGTTTTTTTTGTGGTCTCGGAAAATCATTAAAAGAGCGAGGGTCTGGAAGAAAAAAATCTCTCGATACGTGACACCACAGGTTCATCTATTTATAAAGATAAAAAATATTAACTAAAAACTTTCCGACAAGTATTATTACTCCACTGCGGGCAATAAATTTTCGGAAAATTGTCTAATCGAATCTAGCGCTACATATTTTATTAAGTACAAAAAACTTCCACCATTGGTTCTACTTCGGAGAATTTGATATGTCTAGTCTCGATAGCGACAGGAAAAGTGTGTTCTCGTTAACGTCAAGGGAATTTTCTCACATTTATGGGATAAAAAAGCAAAAAATCGTTTATTAATTATTCAGTTCAGATGCTTTTCGAATATGTCCAGTAAATTTAATAAATTACATCAAAGAAATTTAATCGACTTGAAGAAGCTGCACTGACTATTAAAACATAAATCAATGTGTGTTGAATAATGCAATTAATTAAAAAAGATGATGACTATAATATTATAATCCATAGGTGTTGCTAGATCTCCTATCGCCCTCCACACAACCCCCCCCCCCAAGTGTAGATTGGAGCACACTCTTCAGTTGCCGAAGGTATCGGAGAAATAAGAAATAGCACAAGAACAGCAATATCTTTATTCAGTTTGGGCGGGTGTAAACAGTATCTCACCTCACCAGAGTGGGTGGCCGAAATTCAAACCAAGAAATGGTAAGAAGGAAGGCAACAGGATACCACCTTCATTACGCTTCCCAAGATAAGTACATTCACAGCGAAAATTTATGCTATTCTGCAGTGTGCCCATCTCTGTGAGAGGGATGTAGACAGGAATGGGGTAATAAATATATGCTCAGACATTAAGGCTGCGATATTGGCACTGAAGTACAGTGTCGTAACTTCGCGGCCGTACTAAATGGTATGACAAGAAACGGGTGCACAGTCGAACTCGTATGGGTCCCGGGCACTTGGGTATACGCGGAAATAAGGAAGTAGACTGGTAACGTTGGGTTCGGCAACTGAACCGCATGGACCTTAACCAATACTACCTGCCCCAATTGCTATTGGCAAAAGGGAATTAAAATCGTTGCTGGAAAGTAAATTTGTTGAATTGTGGAGGAGAGCTCGCAGAATAAGGTGTGCTAAGGAACATTTAACTGGGCCTAGCGCACGGCGTACTAAGGAGCTTCTCTCCTTGGGAAGGAAAGAGCTGCGAATTGTGGTGGGATTATTGACAGGATATTGTCACCTCAGGGGCCATCTAAAAAGAATCGGTGTCGAAGATGACACGGCGTGCAGATGGTGTTTGGAGGAGGATGAAGCTGTTAACCATGACCTCAGAGAGTGCCCAGCAGTCAACGGACTGAGACAGAGATATTTCGGAGATATTTTGTTACCGGAAGCAGTTAGGCAAGTTCAACTAACGAGGCTGCTTGGATTCGCAAAGGCGATAGGTCTCGAATGACCTGCAGATATGGTGGGATGTAAAGGGCCCAATGGAGACCTAGGGATCGATGATCTAAAATCACCACCCCCTTTTTCATTCATTCATTCATTTATACATAAGTATATTCAACTCAAAATTTTCTGTAAGTTTAAATAGGTTCTCTATAGAAGAGGGACAATTTTGAATGTCTCAAATAGAAAAACAAGTCTAAGGCAAGCAATGAAAATGGGAACTTGGAATACAAGACGCCTGTACGAGGTTGAGACACTGGTAAATCTCGCACAAGAGTTGGCAAGATTCAAAATGGATATTCTAGGTGTCGCTGAGGGAATATTATATTAGTCATATTTATAGAGAGATTGCAACTTTTATGTTAGTAAGTTCTAGATTTGTATAGGAAATTCTATAGGTATATAAATAGGGATAGGATATGAGTTTAAAGGGAGTTGTGTAGTTGTATTTGAATAGTGAAGAATTAAGAAGTAGATGGTTGTGTTTTAGCTGTGTTAAAAAGTAGTTAATATAAATGTTGATGGTATTAGTGAAATGTGTTGTGTTTTATTCTGCGGACCCAGTGAGGGATTTTAAAGAGACTAATGTCTGGCGACTTGTGTAACTGGCTTACCCAGGAACTACGGAAGAATTTTGAGTAGAGCTAACGACTTAGTATTTTACTAATGGGATCAAGGCTCAAGAGATACAACGTACTTTTCGTATAAGTAAGTTTAATTATTGTAGTGAAGCGTTGGATAGGACTTTTGAAATAGAAGCAGCTTATAATGTATCAAGGCCAAAAATAAGAGATGTTATCATAGAGAAAAATAAGGACTTACGGAACCAAACCAAGGACACAATGTTATCTGAAATTCTTTAGAAAATAGACAGGAAAGGTGATACTTTACATTATAGAAGAAGCCAGGAAGAACTGAACACAAGAGGTGATATTCTACGTTACAGCAGAAACCAGATCGAATGCTACAGATGTAGGTGAACAGAACCCATGAGAAGGAACTTTCGGGTGAAATTAAAAAAAAAAACATATAAAGTGCTACAGATATAGATGAACTGGACATACGAGATGGGACTGTCGGGTGCAATTAAGGTCTAATTCTCCATTCAGAGACTGCATAGAAGAGAACCAGGAATAGCAACAAAAGTTTACTTCTAAAATCAAAGGCAGAATAAGTGATACTTCACGTTATAGCAGAAACCAGTTCGAGTACTACAGATGTGGACGAATTGGATACATGAGAAGGGACTGTTGGGTACAATTGAGAGACCAAATAAAGTGCTACAGATGCAGACGCACTGGACAAATGTAAAGGGACTGTCGAGTTGCGTTAAGAAGACACGTAAAGTGCTACAGATATGAACTAATTGAGCACATAAGATGGGACTGTCAAGAGCGATTAATGTCTAGTTTATCATCCAAACACTGCACAGAAGAGAACCAAAAAAAACTGCAACAGCACAATTTTAATATCAAATATTGATCAGAAAGGTTACATAAGAACGCAGAACGCCGTTAACAATATCATGTAAGCAAGAATACAAGAACTGCAGCAAAATAGAGTAGAGAGAAGGGTTCCCTATACGAAGGGTCAGTTTTGACGTTGATTCAGACTGAAGTATAGCTCATTTGAGAAAAGACCAACTTTAACTTAAAGGAAAAGTCAATGCTACACTTATTACCATAACTGTTGGTACTGGTGCTGCAGTATCTGGGTTAAAGTCAAGCTTTGTTGATAAATTTAAAATCCTATCATTGTTCAGAAAAGTAATGTTAAGAATATAACTGGAGAAGCATCTGACATAGAAGATGTATGTATGTGCGTAAAGTTAGGGGTTTGTGCACAGCGATCTGGTAGATCTATTGTGCTCCCCTACTGCTACCTAGTCATAAGAGTTACCTTATCGACTAGAGCAGGTTCTCCAGTCCTATTTTCCTCAGAAATTTCAGAATGTTGGACGGCTTCAAGGAAGGTAGCTCCCCTACTTCGACTTGGTGTGCTCCCAAGAACCGCATCCTAGTGTTTTCTAGAGCGCTGCACTCTGCAAGGAAATGAATAGAGGTTTCGTCCTCCTCCTCGCAGACTCTGGATTCTTCTATTTCTATCAATCCGAATTTCTGAAGGTGTCTCTTCAGATGGCAAGGCCCCGTCAGGACCTCTGTCAGAACTCTAAGTTGGTTTTTACTCAAGCTTATGGATTATTTCAATCTTTTCTGATCGTAGTTCCCCAGAAGTATCTTAGCTTGTCTCAATCCTTGCAACTCCGTCCAATAATTGGATCTCCTGGACATAAAAAATAAGTTTTTGCTGGGAATGAACCTAGTTCGTCAACATGGAATTTATTCTGTCAAAGAACCGTAAAACCAATAATCAGGGTAGCAGAAGAAAATCGTTTACAGAAAACTGGGCGAGAGTTTTGTAAGAAACGTCGGATTAGTTCAATACTTCAATAAACCCTGTAAATACTTGGTACCGAAGGCATGAGTCAATTCATATGACATCAAGGCAAACTCGGCAGAGTTCCAGCGAGGTGATAGAGTTTGGTTATGGGACCCAAAGAGAAAAAAAGTACAAATCGCCTAAATTAATGCCATCATCAACAGGACCATATGGTGTTCTGAAAAGGATCAACGAAGTTCCATGACCAAAATGGAAGTAGTATATCTATACAGGTTGAAGCCATACCACCATCGAAACGATCAGAATTAGGAGGGAAGCAGTGATAAAATTGACTAGGAAAACTTATTGGTACGCCCTCGTATACAAATATTCTGATGCGATGAGTCATCTTTATTATATTGTGGCGAAAGAAATATTATATCGATGAGTCATATTTATAGATAGATCTCAACTTTTATGTTCTGCATTTAATAGAAAATTCTATAGGGATATAAATAGGAATAGACTATGAGTTTGAAGAGTTGTATAGTTGTAGAATTTTGAATAGTGAAGATATTAAGAAGTAGTAATAAGATAGTTGTGTTTTAGTTATGTTATGGATTAGTTAAAATAAGTATTGGAAGTATTAGGGAAAGGTATTGTGTTTTATTCTAAAGATCCAGTAAGGGATTTTAGAGAGAGAAAATTGTAACAATATGATTGTTCCAGCTCATTCGTGAATCTAGAATTACTCTCAGGTATTTAACTATTCCCGTGTATTAAAGAGTCCATTCCGACAATGTAATTGTGGTAAGTCTTCCCATTTTCTTCTTTTTTATAAAAATTACGACCTCGGCCTTGTCCGGGATTATTCCGAGCCTCTCCTTGTAGTACCATCGCTTCGCGATCCCTAGCCGTATCCTAGAACTGGGGAACGTCAAGTGAACGGTCAAGTGGTGGCGAATGTGTATTCTTGACGCGTTCATCATTCATATCCTTGTTCGCCCGGTGGAAGCCAAGCCAACGGTGAAACATGCGCAAATGAAATTTTAGCCGCTAATTGACATATTTGACGATTAGTATTAAAACAGATTATTTAATTTTTGGTTATTCAAAATAACTCGTCATTAAAAAAAGTAGTATATTGACCAACCGTTTCTTTAAGACGGTTTATTTTTTGAATAAACAGTTGAAATGTTTATTAGGTGGTATCCCGATATTTTTAATATTTTCAAACTTTTAATTAAAATATCCTTAAAAAGTTGAATATGTCTCGCAAATATTAAGTAAATTTGAGATTACAGACATATAAAATTATTACAGGAGATTCAGTTCATAACTCAGTTGCATGAGCGTGCTATTTAAAAATGTTTTTCTAGGACCAGTTTGCTTCTGGATTTAACATAAATACTTGTGTTCATAACAGCCGAGTATCATAGTTTTAACCAGTTAAGTCTAACATCATTCTTTTCACGACGCAACTCATAATAAATTTGAGAAATAACAATTTGTAAGCTATCTGAAACTTTTATTTAAATAAGTAACAAATTTTACATTTAAATAACGTTAACTGCACCATTTAATGTAATTAGACTGTGTTATATATTATACTACACTATAATTATATAAATATTATGATTATAATTTATCAGGACATATAAATATGAACTCTACAGACCAACGCATGAGGTCCTTCAGCATAAAAACCTTATTTATGATACATTTGATCTTCAGGCCTCTACAAATCTGTATAAAATAAAAAAACTATATTAAAAGTTGAATGTGAGATCTGCCAGTATTTTTGTTGGACGTATTCTCTCTAGCCATTGGTTTCGGTTCCTAGTCTTAAACAGCTTCTCTATCGTTGTTCAAGTTTTCTTTCGAATTTAGTTGTCAGGACAGGACGTCTTGCAGTAAGAGGCTGGATATTTTGTGAATTCATACAATAAATAACTGATTAGATCGTTTCCGTAGTGGATTGGGATCATGGCTTTTACTCATACTACTTAGAGTTGTAATGTCTACCGTTTCAAGGTTTACCAGTGTTGGCTTTCTACAATTACTGTATATAGGGGGCATATATTCCAATTGATGTCAGTTATTACTTTGTGTATATGAGTTGATGTTTTTCTTGATATCCCTTTTTCTTTATGTATTAGAATCCTAAAGTATTTTGCTCTTTGTATGCATTTTTACTTAACAGTTCAAGAGAACCAATTTAAGATAATTTTGTGGTCTATATTTACACCTAAATATTTGACTGATGGCTTGATCTATATTTCTTGATTGTTGAGTGATATAAAATAAATATTATCCAGGGAAAGAACAAATATTTTAATGGCAATCAATAACTTCATAGCAATAAAAACAACGATACTATTTTTTTTTTACTTTTGACCGTTAATTTGACGTACCTAAAATGGAGACAAAACTTGCTACGAACATTTTCGATCTGACAGCTCAATTCAATCTGTCATCCATTTTTTTTTAATCCGCGGGTTTTAGCTTGTTCATATCTGGCAACATTGTCTTTTCAAGAATACGGCTTTTACTGTCAAAAGTATGAAGTGACAGTTCACATCGCCATTCACATCACTTTTGACATCACGTTTTTGAGGATACGGGCCCTGGAGGCCCGCATTACTGGTCCCTCCAGGTCAGGGGCGGATCCAGCCTCTCTCTATGGGAGGGGGGGGGGGCGGTGATATCACAAAAGTACAGTATGGCAAGAAAAAAGAGTTGTCAACGGGGGGGGGGGAGTGCAAGCAACATATTCATTCCTAATATAAAAGGCAGAATGGGTTCTATTTTCCTGAACTCAAAGCTTTTGGGAGGGGGGGGGCGATCGCAAGCATACAGACTCCTATACTCTATTCAAGAACTAGAGAGAGTAATAAAACTGTTACCGAAACCTCTAACGTACCTGCTCCAATGCCGCAGGTAACTGAAAACTGCCGTAAATCTAATTATATTTCATTATATTTAAATATATTTCTGATAGTTTAATTTAATTTCTGTCAGTGAGCAAAGTACAACTTACAGTTTTTTCTTAGTGATATATCTTGTTTGAGCTTGTTTTCATATATTATTTGAGATTAGTGAGATACTCAAAAGATATGGCTTTCATCTCTATATTTATTCCAAAATCGTTAAACCAGGGCATTTTTTCCTCAACGAAAAACTTATTACGATGAATGTTTATGATGCCTTAAGATATCAATATCTAGATAATAATGTTAAAAGCTCTGTTGAGATATGTTCCAACATGACAGGAGTTGGAAATCTACTATGTACCGAATACTGAAGGAGAAAAAACGACTGGAATTGTTAGTACTCCCAAGCCACATTCGATCACAGGCAAACGAAAAACCTCGTTGGAAGAAGAGATGAAAACTGCAATTAAAGGGGTTGTATATACCTTTTATTATGAGAAGCAGATCCCAACCATCTACAAAATTCTACCTAAAATCATTGAAGATCGCGATTTACCTGAAATTAAATTGCTCAGAGAACTTAATTTTTGCTGGGAAAAACCAGATAGAAAATCTGTTCTTATAAATCGTCCGGAAACTGTCCGTTGGAGACGTAAATATCTCTCTCAAGTAAAAGGTAGAATTGCTAGAAATAACACAATTAATAAAATTAGTAATTTAACTAAACTTTTGAAAGATTTTTTTGAATAAAGTTACTGCGGAAAATTGGGAAAAATCCATATAATAAAAGAATAAAACTAAATGTGAGAACTCGATCTCATAATCGGTGAGATAGAGGAACCAATTATAATTAATTTTAGCGAAGATAGTTTCACTGACTTTGATTAGGAATTAGATACGTAATGTTTACTAGTGTAAACACAATTTATTATTTAAATTTTTGTTTTTGTTGTATTTTATTGTTTAATGTTGTTTATATGTTTTTTATTTTTCTTTATATATTTTTATTTTAGTGTGTCCCACTCTTTAATTTTATATATATTTAATTCTAATTAGCCGTAAGTTTTTATTATTTTATTATTGTGTTTGTGTCTTTTTCTTAAGCGTGTAGAATTAACATGCTTATCTTATTTTTTTGGGGCTATCGTATTTCCATATATAAAAGGAAATTAAATTAAGATATCAGTACAATAGAAATAAAAATAAGTAGGTCTAATTTTAATTACAACATAAAAAAAGTAATTACATTTGAATCCCTTTTTAGTGTTTAATTGTAATTCTGCAGATGGTTTAAGAAATAAATAAACTGAAACGTCAAATTTCCCTAAAAATGTTTTTAATTAATAATAAAATGACCGATAGCCCAAAAAATATTTTATTATTATATGGACGAATTTATTTTTTTATATATGTTTAACTTTTTGTATTTTTGACAATGGATATTTTGTAAGTATTTAAATTATAAATTAGAATTTTTTGAGAGAATAATCCTACGTTTAAGTCTATTATTATAGACCTGTATTTTTGATTATAAAATTTTTAACCCATTCCTATGAAAAATAAATGTGTCTAACAAATTTGGCTAAAAACACCGGACTAAAGAACACAGGTAGTTTGCGAAGAGAAAAAGGGTAAAAAATGATTTATTACTCTCTCTAGTTCTTGAATAAACTATAGTATAAAAGGAAAAATCATGTCCATTTTCCTAAACTCAAAGCTCTTGGGGGGGGGGGGCGATCGCCCCCACCGCCTCCCCCCTTGGATCCGCGCCTGCTCCAGGTATCGGATATCATGACCAGGGCACAAAATGACCAGGTCATCGGCATAGGCCTTGGATAGGTGGATATTTTCCTGAAATTTTTAGATTGTTTGTCTTCCAATAAGAGTTTTCGTTTTCCTTTATAAGAAACATGATTCTAAAATCTAAAAATATTAACTGAAATAGAAAAGTGACATTCACCAAATAAAATACTGCTGAATAAAAAATTCCAGACATCTAAATTTACTTTGACGTAAATAGTTTATTTCTAATATATTTAAATAACTTCCAGCTTTTATAGCGAATATATCCGGCACAAAAATACGAAAATTTAAAATGCATTCGCAATTTGTACTTGTAGATCTGATTTGTTTCCAATATGGATATTCTCCATTTCCTCTCCCGGCGCTGTTCGTAAATAACCGTGTAGGAATATTTCAGGAAATACGTTTATTATAAGATGTGACAAATAAAATAAAATTGCTTTAAAATAGGCGGGTAAATCTCTATAGAGACTTGGAAGAAAATCCCGTCGTGTTATCATCAAAATAAGGAAAAAGTTTCTCTAAAAATAGTCTTGAAAATGTAGTTTAAGAAAATTAGGGCGTTTAAAAGGCAAATAAAAAAAGTTATTTCCCTTTTATCGTAATGAAAAACTGTTTTGATAAAATTTTATTTGCTTTTGTTAAAACTTATTTGAAATTTTATAGTGTTAATGTGAAATTTATCTACAGGGTGTCCGGGAAAATGTGGGAAATCTTCTGGAGATGAAAAAAACACGTGAGAGGAATATTACAAACTAATATAAACTTTTTTCGTATATGCCTCCTCTTCGGAGATATGAGCACCCGAAGAGCTGCAATGGAAGCAAATTTTTTATACACAATTATTGAACCACCAGGTATATTTCAATTTTTTTTAATATGGTCCATATCAGGTATAACACTTCAAATTACTATCCAAGAAAGTGTTGTGAATTACTTACAGCTGCAGGGACGGATTAGCTGTAACACTCATGACCCCATTTTTTAGACCTTGTAAGATAGAAGCTATTAATTAAAAATTAAGTATTCTTCATTCATGTCGCTCATCCTAACCTTCTTCTTCTTCTTCCTCTTTTATTTAAGACGGCGTCTTGTTTTTCTGCTATATTAAGCCTCCTGTGATGTTGATGTCCAGTATTCGTGCCATCGTTTTGGAGGTCGACCATTGGGTCTTCTAGTGTTTAGTATCTCGTTCTTAGCCCATTTTACCCATCGATCATCGCCCATTCTGTCCACATGGTCCCTCCAATATCTGTGCCTTGATCTTATGAACCATAACACATCAGGCACCTTGAGCTCTTCTCTTATTTTCGAACTTCTTATTTGATCTCTTAAGGTTACTCCTTTGATTGTTCTTAACGTTTTCATATCAGCCGTTCGTAGCATACTTTTTATTTTAGATGTTTCGGCTCGAGTTTCCGATGCATAAGTTAGTACTGGTCTTATCACAGTTCTGTAGATGCGTACTTTGCTCTCTGTGGGCATATACTTATTTTTCTAGATTATGTCCCTTAGGAATCCTGATATCCTTGAGGCCTTGTTAGCCTGTGCTCTGACTTCCTGGTATAGATTTTTATTGCTTGATACATCAACTCCCAAGTATTTGCAAGACATAGCTTTGTCTGATAGGATGGTTCTTCACCACCAATTTGAATCTGACAGGATCTTTTGAAATTACCATCGTTTCGGTCTTTTCTGTAGATATTTCCATATTTAAATTTTTTTGTGTGGTCTGGAATCGGTATAGTAGTTGTTGCAGATCGTCTTCATTTTCTGCTAACAGTAAGGCGTCGTCGGCAAAACATGAGATTTTTAAAGATTTTCGTCCCATTTTGTATCCTCCACTGACTTCTTTTACATTTTGTATTATCTTGTCCATAATTAAATTGAAGAGAAATGGACTCATACTGTCGCTCTGTCGTATTCCCGTCATGATAGGTATTTCTTCTGTTACTCCCTGTTGTGTCTTTATGCGTGTCTTATTGTTTTTATTTAGCTCTTCAATTACCGTAATACAGTTGTGGTTAATGCCATTTTCCTGAAGTATTTGCAAGACGTCTTTAAGTCGAACTCTATCAAACGCTTTTTTAAGATCCACTAGACAGATGAAAAGAGGTTTATTGTATTCTATCGATTTTTCAATCGTCAACCCGTGTTGTTCTTAACTTATAACAATTTTACTCGTTAGTTTTGAAGTCATGATTTTTGTTAATAATTTGCTTGTACTGTTTAGTAGTGTTATTGTTCTATAATTGTTGGGGTCATTCTTATTTCCCTTTTTGAAGATGGGTATAGTCAGGCTGTTCCTCCACTGTTCTGGAGTACTGCAGGATGATAGAATTTTGTCAAATAGTATTGTTAATGCTTTTTCTGGTTCAAAGCCCCCATTTTTAAGCATTTCATTGGAAATATCGTCGGTTTTCGGAGCTTTTCTATTTTTCAGTTTGGTCAGCATTTCGTGTACGTCTTCTATTTTTATGTTCTCGTCTTCCATCATCAGTTTTACCTTATCTAAATCTATTTGGATGTCCTCCTGGTTATTGTAAAGGCTCTGCATGTATTCTTTCCAGTTTTCTGCCGTTATAGAGTTGATTACCACTTCTTCGTTGACTTCTTTATTCCTATTTCTTATTACGTTCCAAACTTTCCTTTGCCCTCCGTATAAATTTCTTTCCATTTCGGTGGAAAACCTTTCCCAGTATGTTTCCTTTGGGTCTATAATTGCGTTATTAATTCTATTTCTCACGGCTTTGTATGCTGAGTATTCTTCTTGCGTTCTTATATTTTTGTATTTTAAGTATGCTTCCTTCTTTTGTTGTGCCAATGCCTTTACTTCTAAAGTAAACCAAGGTTTGTTGTTTCTTCTCCCATTTATGTTTGTTGTTCTAGTACCGAGTGCTTCTTTTTCACTATCAATTACACTTATCTTGATTTTGTTCGAAGCATCACTAGGACTATCTTCCTCTATTATTGGATCTAGGGCTAGTTTCTCTTTCAGCCTATTTTAGTATAGCAGTTTTGTTGATGTTTCCTTGAACGATTCTATGTTAAACTTTCGATGTATATCGGAGGCTTTTTCTTTAGGAAGTTGGCTTTGAATCGATATTTGCACAGTACTAAGCCATGTTCTGTTCCGACTTTCGCAGATGTTAGGGTCTTACATCTAGAACTTGGTTGGGAAGGATTTCCCTATTAGTTATGAAGTAATCGATTGTCGAATTGAATCCTCTTGTGTTGCCAAAAGTATACTTGTGCTGTTGTTTGTGATTATAAAAGGTGTTATTTATACGAAGCTCGTTATGTGCGCATATATTTATTAGCATTTCTTCATTGTTATTAATGGTATCTTCGTTAAATTTGTGCATTATACCCGGAATGGGAGTATTCCCTATTCTAGAGTTGAAGTCACCTATTATGAAAGTTTTTGATTTTTTTTGGCAATCTCTCTATTACTTCTTGGAGTTCTTCGAAAAAGGTGGTTCTTTCTTCTTTGGGCTTAGTCATGTCTGGCGCATATATGCTTACGAAGTTAAGATTCTCCGTATTAAAATTTAAACGGATGTACATAATATTGC
This sequence comes from Diaprepes abbreviatus, assembly GCA_034092305.1. Taxonomy (NCBI): domain Eukaryota; kingdom Metazoa; phylum Arthropoda; class Insecta; order Coleoptera; family Curculionidae; genus Diaprepes; species Diaprepes abbreviatus. Next base: position 134,129 of record JASJET010000418.1, read on the forward strand.
TGTTTATATATTGAACTCCTTCTATGTGATTCTCAAACTTTTCATGTATTAGTAGTCCTACCCCAGCATACGCCCTCGGGTTCTTTTCTTTGTTACTATAGAAAAGTATGTAGTTCTGGCATTTTGTGTTGCCTTTACCTTTCTTTTTTAGTTCTGATAGTACACAGATGTCAGTCTCGTGTTTATTTGCTTCGATGATGATCTCTTGATTCCTTGTATTCCATGATGTTATATTCCAGGAGCCTACACGCATTTTTTGTGATTTCCATAATCGTTTATTCCTTTTTCTCGCCGAATCATTTTTCCGGAAGATCCGTCCGTTTTCCGAGGCTCTCTTAGAAGTTTTTTGAGCATATGGCTCATTCTAACCGCTTTCGAAAAAACGTATTTTATTTACACTGTTAGTCCCCTAAATTATGTCAGGTTGAATATGAAAAAGAGGAATTTTCCCCTGTCACCAAAGTTTCAATAAAAAGTTAAACTAACTGTTTAGTTAAAAACTTCGTAAGATGGTTCAACACGGGCTCCATGAAGTCTCATACACTGTCGGGCACGACGAATTGAGGACTGCTGTACCCGCCACATTAATTCAGTATTGTTCCTTATTTGATCATAATGAAACGTCATTCTTCGTAGAAGTTCCTCCCTACTATCAACCGGAGTGGAAGAAACTAACGTTTTGAGATGTCCGCACAGGTAAAAATCCAACGGCTTTCGGTCGGTAGATTGAGGAGTCCAGACAATAGGTCCTTCCCTACCTATTCAACGGTTTGGATAGACTTTATTCAGGTGCTCCGGCTCAGCAACGCTGAAATGAGGTGGTGCTCCATCGTGCATGTAGTGCATGTTTCGGTGAATTTCAAATGGTGCTCTACTGAATCGTGAAAGGCGTTCTGGAAAAACTCCAAATAAAGTTCTCGATTCAGTTTTGCCGGCAATACTAATGGCCCAATCAAAAAATTGCCAGTGATTCCTGCCCTGACATTAATTGATTGGAACTGTGAGCTGTGTAGTACACCTTTCAAAGAAGAATCACGAGAGAAAAAAAAATAGCAAAAGATAGTAAAAAAATAGAGGAAGAAACAAAGAAACAAATAATAGACAGGGAACTTAATGTGGAAGATAAAAACAAAAATATTAGGAAAGCCGAAAAAATTCGAAACCCGGCAAGAGTTTCGTGATCCTGATGATGAAAATCATACTAAAAGAAATAAGGAAAAGAAAAACAACGATGATGGTGACTACTATTGTATTTTTTGCAATGAAAAGTACATAAGACTGGATTATATGTGTCGTATGTAAAAACTGGGCTCATGAAAAATGTACGGATGAGCAATCTACATCGGCGGGCTATCTATGTGATTTATGCTGTAACTGAAGACTGATTTTTATAAACTGAGTCGTAATTACCTTATCTGGTGTAAGTGTTTTCCCAACTGACGTAGGGTAAACACGAACACTAACGGTTTTGTTTTTGTTCTTAAATTTGATTTTGTTTTTAAAATTTTAGAAAAGTTGATTTTTGAAGTTTCTAAATAAATATAGTTATATGACAGAAGATTCTGTATATCTAAACGATTATCTGTATTAGTCAGTAAACAGCCATTATTTACCCATTAGAGATAAGCCTAAAACTATAAATAAAAAATAGACTAGTTGACAAGAGATATTATAGATTTAACTTTAAACGTAACTAGTTGTTAAGATAGTTTTAACTGTATTTTCCGAAATCGAAATTACACATTTGTAAACGTAGATTCTAAAAAATAAATTTGTTATACGTGAAAAGTGTTTTTTAAAAATTCCAACCGCTCGATCCGACGTATAACTGGAGCAGTCTTGGTGGATCTTCAAAAAACCACAAAAATAGACCCAAAAATTTCCCCGAATCTACCAGCTTGAGCAACAAAACTGCAGGGTAAGAATTTCCGAACCTAGAGAACTTTTCAGTCATCAAAATCTGCAGAACTTTGCCCAGACGAACTTCAAGACATTCATCGTTCCAGTTTGCTGTGACCTTTAAAATAACATCTTCTTGGAAAGACGCACTCACAATAGTATGAGAAAACTGATCTTGATTTTTATATTCTATGGGTTTGCTGCAAGACAATAAGAAATCCAAAACCTTAAAGGTATGCCTGGTATTTTACCTGGAGAATTAGGAAAAGCAACTACCCTCTCATGTTACTATACCCTCATTCATTTTTATGATTTAAACCCGCTAATTTTAGAAATAAATAAAATATCTTCACTTGTAACAAATCTTAGATGTAATATTCAATCTCGTTTGTCTAAATTTAAATAGAGTTAAATTCAAATTAGAAGAAATAGTACCTTTTAAGATAAACTGTTATGGTCGCCATAAATCGGTATGAATTAATTTTGGGTTGTGTATATATTCCTCCACAATCACAAGTAGAGGTGTATGAGGAGTACTGTGAACTATCATTTGGAAGAGTACACGTGTGATAAATTTTTAATATGTGGTGATTTAAACTTGCCAGATTTGTTATGAAGTAATAATGAATTTGGAGCGATTCCCATGGAAAACTTAAATAAACAATCAGAACTTTTATCAGATTTGTCAGCATACTTAAATATGTACCAACTGAATTCATTTCCGAATGTCTGGAGCAACATATTAGATTTGGTGTTTAGCAGTAGTTCAGATGTTAAAGTTGTCATTTCCACAGAACCCATTACGCGTTGTGATGTTTATCATCCAGCTCTATATTCAGAAATTCCGCTATCCAGAAAATTTTATGAACTTAATTTTAAATATTACTATAATTAAATTAAAATTAAATAAAGCAATTATTTGGAAATGAACTTTTTCTTGGCAAATTCTACTGGGCCTCATTAATGACGGAAAATAATGTTGATATAATATTAAATACGTTTTAACAGTGTTTGAATTGTTGCTTTGATATCTATGTCCCTAAAGCAAAAGCAAAAGCAAAAAATAAAAAATTTCCGCTATGGTTCAGTCCAGAATTGAAGTCTCTGATTTTTGGAAAAAAAGAAAGCCCATAAACAATATAAAATTTCCAATTCCAATTCTGATTACATTTAAATACAATTATCAAAACCATATATCTGGCATTGAACATTCTATAAAGTCTGATAGTTGGTTTTTCTGGAGGTATGTTAATGCCAATAATACGAAATTTTCTCGTCCTAGTAGTATGTCATATAATAATGTTAGAGCGGAAGACTCAACCACTAGAGCAGAGCCCTTTAGAGCTTTTTTCTCCACAATCTACACGTATGAACATTGTGAGACCCGTACTTTTAATTACACAAAAACTGTAAACCTTTCCTTCAAGTTGAGCCGGTGGACATGTTTAATTGAACAGTAAATTGGGTACCGGTCCCAACGGGATACCAGTCATATTTGTTAACAATTATCAGGGTGTTTTGTCTGCAATGTTTGCTCAGATTTTTAACATCTCTTTATCAACGGGTGCTTTTCCAAAAGTATGGAAAACTACTTACATTACGCCAATCCAAAAGAATGAAGACAGAGCTAACCTTCAAAATTATCGTAGAATTTCGAAATTTTCACTATTTAGTAAGATTTTTGAGGGTATTGTTTACCAAAAGATGTGTCCTCTTTTTAGGCATGTGTTAGTGACTTCACAGCATGGTTTTATGGCAGGTCGATCAACTACTACTAATCTGCTTGTTTATGAGCAGTACTTGGTGGAGGCTTTGGGTGGGAGGTGTCAAGTGGATGCTATTTACACTGACTTCTCCAAGACTTTCGACAAGGTTAACCATCGACTTCTTATTTACAAGCTGGAAGACTTGGGCATCCATGGATCATTTCTACAATGGATAAATAGTTACCTGTCTAATAGAGTAGAGTGAGTAAAAATTATCAACTGTGAATCACCTGATATACATGTTACCTCTGGTGTTCCTCAAGGTGCTCACCTCGCCCCGCTCGTTTTAACTGCTTTATTAACGGTATTGGGGACATCATAACTTTCAGTAGATGTCTTCTTTATGCAGATGATTTAAAGATATTTCGGGTTGTCGGGAGTAGCAACGATTGCGAGGGCATTTAGCGGAATCTAGCACGATTCTCTGAATGATGTCAATTAAATTTTATGCACCTCAATATTAATAAATGCTTCATAATAAGTTTTTATCGTAAAAGGGATTTTGATTACTTTCTTGATAATAAAACAATTAATCGTGTTGAATGTGTGAAGGATCTGGGTGTTATATTCGATAGGGCCCTTCGCTTCGACACACATTTTGATAATATTGTGAACAAAAGTTTGAAGTTGCTCGGGTTTGTGAAGTTTCATTGCCTTTAAACAGGGAATGCAGTAGGGGCGGTCTGTATATGATGACACTGCCGATGCTTTGAGGTTGTTACCATTGTGTGTGAGGCGCATATATCTTGACCTTGATCTATTTTATAAGATTGTTAACTCTTGTATTGATTCTCCTGCACTACTCAATAATATTGGATTATCGGTTCCTCAAAGAGCTTTTAGAGCGCACAATTTGTTTGAGGTGATATTTCACCGAACGAATTATGGCATTAACAGTCCTATTTCTCGAATGTGTAGGGAAATGAATTCAGTTCCTACCGAGATTGATATTTTTCATTTGTCAGTTAATGCCTTTAAATTAAAAATAATGCAATTCTTGAAAAACTAGTTAATATTGTCAACTGTCAATATTTGTCTTTTAAAGCACTTTAATGCATTCTTAGATTTGTATGTTTCTTAATTCTCACTCCGTTTTAGATAGTGTTTGTATTTTGATTTTTGAAATGGAATGTATTTATTTGATCCGTTAATATACTACACCATACTATAATAATAATCAAACCAAACGCGGAGGCACAGCTCGTTAATTGATAAAAAAATGTCTTTATCCACATCGATCTTACCGAGATTTAATAAAACCATAGCACTAACAAGTCAAAGTGAACACCAATTACGTGATAAATCATCTTATTAAATTTCGAAACGAACAAAGATTAATTGAAAGTTTAAGTGACACTCTTGAAACAATAAATATAATAATATCTATCCCCCAGGATGTCGAAAATTCAGTCACCTTTGCAAAACTCAAAGTAATACATCCCAGCAGAATAGAAACAAATGAACTCTTAATAGGCCAGCGGAATTAGCATCAGGAAAAAATTTATTGTTAGTAGACTTCTGACTACGTAGAAACCTTCAGAATGTTAATAGTAGTTATGTAGTATCTTATGTACAGGGTGAGTCAACGATTGGATGAAGTAGGTTTGTGCCTTTTCGGTGAAATTAACAAAGAAACTATATTTATTGTTTGATACAGTTTATTTTTACGTAGATTTTAAAAATATTTAGGACTCTACAGGGTGAGCCAAAAAACTAGGACAGCATAAAGTTGTATTTTTTTAAATAGAACACCCTATATACGAATCGTATTTTCGATTTAGCTTATAATTTTAAATCTTTTTTATTAAGGATTTACTATAACAAAACTTTATAGTTTCTGAGATAATTAAGTTTAAAGAAAAAAAGTCACATTTTCAAGCATCAATTCAATCCTAAATAACGTTTTCAATTTTGTGACAAATATATTCGAATTTGGAATTTAGCAAGGCCAAGGACAAGTTAACATAATTTTTACCTAATATTTGCAATAAAAGCTACAGGGTGTTGAACACATCGGCTCAAATTTGAACAAGTTTAAATGAATAAATATCTTTTTTTTTAAATGGTACACCCTGTATATTTTCATGTTATTTAATAGAGTAATAAAAACCCTAAAAGTTTTGTTCAATATATCCTATACCTATTTATAATAGTTTTTGAGATATTTCAGTTTTTCTTATTTTCCATACTTTTTTACAGAAATAGTCTTCATTATCATTAGGAAAAGGTATTATTTTTCAGTAAAAAAGTTTCAAATAAAAGTGTCGTGTTTTGAAAATACCTACAAAATGAGCTAAATCCATCCAATCGGATAATATGTTAGTTTTTGCAAAAAACGTGCTAAAATGGATATTTCTTCAATTGTTAATAAACGGTAGAAAAATATATTGCATTAACTATATACTACACCACAAGGAGCCTCTTGAATTGAAATTGAAAATTTCAATAGCTTTTTGCAAAGTAAATTTGTTAATAACATTTTATGATTTTTTTTTGATTGTTTATTCTCAGCCATCTAGAGATCGTACAGCGATCTTGTATGTGAGCAAATGAAAGCTCAACATTTATACTAATAATAACAAAGAGAACAAATTAATTGTTGATTTTAAATTGTTGAAACAGATAAACAAAGTTGTGGTTGGTTTTTTCGTTATAAACAAATAGAATAACTCTTCAACAATTATTGATATCAAAATGCCTATGAGTGGATGTGATAGGTGAAATTTTGCACATATTTTGAAAAAAAAAGACAAATAAGTACGACCACTAGAAGCCAAGATAGATTTTTTTTTTCAAAAAATCGCTGCTGCTTTGTTTATTATTAAGGGATTATTTAAGTAGGAACTCATACGAATTGTATGCAACAACTTTCAACTCAATTATTTCAAAATTCTTGACATAGCAATAGTTTGAAGGTGCACCAACTCCAAGAATCAGAAAGTCAGCAGTGGAGGGGGGCGTCCTTTCAGCGTGCGGCACACGGAAAAACGTGACTCGGACGCTTCACATTCGTTTCGCTGGAAAAATTTAGATTATCCACGACGAATATTAGCCGTATTTTTTTAATCTGTGATTTTTCGACGAGATTTGAACAATAGATGATATGTTTTTGTAATCAAATTATTGTTAAACATAGCAATAAACAAACTGTTGCACGTGCTTTTCAAATTGCGAAAAAAATGTTATAGTGGTCAATAGTACACTACTAATTACGAATATTAAAAATCAGATTGATTTTTAATGTACCATTAACATTTATAGAGTTATAGCATAAGACAAATTGCGGCTGTCATTTGCCACCAAATTATTGGTTGTACAAGAAAAATACATGTTAATTTTTTGGTTTATTTTATTGGATGACAAAATTTTTTGTTAACATACATATATTTGCTTAAATCTATACAAAATATTTATTCCATTCTCCGTTTCTTAGACATCGATGGACACTCATTTTCGGAACCCTCATCGATTTCATTATTGTCATTACAATAATCATCATCATTATCATTCTCTCTCACGATCATCATCATAATAATTACCATTATCATCAACATCATCATTATTATGACTTACAAGCCAAACGACTTCGCACTCCCTCCAGGGATTATTCATTCATACCAGGTATGCAAAGACACCAAAAGTATGAAGCTCTGTGGGGACCCTTTCCATGCTATCGGGTCCTAGGTGGCGTGGTCTTCTGCACTTCCTAAAAACTTTCGGACGGTTCGCGCGGTTGCAAGGAGAACCGCTTTCTGAATCGGTTCATATAGATGTTCACTAAGGCCCAGTTCCTTGATGTTCTGCAGGAGGTTCTTTGGTATCACTCCAGTTGTTGACAGTATTTTAGGAATCGTGTGGACGCTGTTCATTGCCCACTGTCTGCGGATTTGCACCTCCAGATCTCTGTATTTGGCGATTTTCTCGTTGTACTTTGACCTTAGGTTGTTGTTGTTCGGCACAGCGATGTCGATTAGTGTAGTTCGCCTGGAGATTTTATCTGTTAGTATAATGTCTGGCCTGTTATGAGCAACTGTTTGATCTGTTAGGACCGTTCGATCCCAGTATAACTTGAACTCGTTGTTTTCAAGAATATCCTCTGGATGATATTTGTAGTAAGGCACCTTTCCTATCTGCAATAGTTTTAACTTATCTGCTAACTCTTGGTGTAGTATCTTAGCGACTGAATCGTGTCTTACCTTATACTCGGTTGCGGCAAACACTTGGCATCCTCCAGTTACGTGCTGGATCGTCTCTGATGTTCGACAGCCATATCTACATTGGTCATTTTCTATTGAGGGATCTTTGATAATGAATTTTCGATAGTTCTTCATCGGAATAACCTGGTCTTGGATAGCTAACAAGAAGCCCTCCGTTTCCGAAAACATCCGTCCTGAAATCAACCAGTAGTTCGACGCTAAGTTGTCGACATTGTCCTGGTTACCCTCATTTGGATGCCGTCCATGAAATGGCTTCTGTAGCCAAGTTTGTAACTTCTCTTGGTCTGTTCGGTGGTGAGAAGCAATATCCCGTTCCCTCAGCTGTAGCGGCGTTGAATCGTCTGCCTCGCATATTGCTCGATGTAGTGTGGAAAAGTCCGCTAACCTATGGAAATAAGAACGTAAGTTTATTATTTGTTGATCGAGCTGCTTACCAATATCGACCAATCCTCTTCCTCCTTGGTGTCTTGGAAGCATTGTACGTTCAATAGCACTCCGAGGGTGGTGTTCGTGTGCTTTTATTAGGAGTGTTCTTATTTTTCTTTGCAGGCCTTCGATGTCCGTCTTCTTTTTTTTTATATATTCCCGGGTCCGTCCTAAAGCCGGATGCACTGCGACCAGAGTAGGCCTATTGTGCTCACCCTAGACATTATAGCCACTCTGTCAACCTAGCCCCCTGGCTCAATCTGTAGTCCGTCTTGCTCCATTTTACTATTCCAAAAGAGTAGCTAAGCGCAGAGCATGCGTACGTGTTGAGCGCCTTAAACAAATTTCTACTATTTAGACTAGTTCGTAACACCCGTCTTACCCTCCTGACAAATTCGGTTGTCAATTCGGCCTTCAAAGTGCGATGGTCAATTCGTTTAGCTTGTTTCATACCTAGGTATTTGTAATTGTAATTATTTTCTCCGCTATTACTTTCGTCGTCTTTGAAAGTAATATTACAATAATTCTCGATTGGATAATCTCGAAAAATAATAATGCTATCAACAAATGTTGTTATTTGTTTTATGCTCTATCTCGATAAATATTAATAGTACATTAAAAATCAATCTAATTTTTAATATTTCTAAATAATAGTATACTGTTGACCACTGTAACAATTTTTTCGCAATTTGAAAAGCACGTAAGTACGGAAAAATTATAATTATGCATAAAATGTATAAAAGTGCAACAATTTGTTTATTGCTACGTTTAACAATAATTTGACTACAAAAACATATCATCCATTGTTCGAATTTGAAGCGTCCGAGTCACGTTTTTTCTGCGCTCCACAGGCTGAAAGAACGCCCCTTCCCCTTCACCGCTCACTGTCTGACTATTGGAGTAGGTGTACTTTTAAACTATTGCTACGTCAACAATTTTGAAATAATTTAGTTGCAAACTGCTACATACAATAGTTTAACCATCTTCCTATAAGTTTTTTATTTAAATAACGCCTTAGTGTTAATAAATAACTCCGCAACGATTTTTTGAAAAAAATTCTCAGCATCTAGTGGATGTACACAATTTTTTTTTCAAAATGTGCGTCAAAATCTCAACTATTGCATCCACTTATCGGCATTTCGATATCAACAATTGTCTAAGAGATATTCTATTTGTTTATAACGAAAAAACGAACCCCAATTTTATGTATCTGTTTCAACAATTCAAGATCAACAATTCATCTCGTTCTTTTTTGTTATTGTTAGTATAAGTCTGGACCTTTCATTGGCGTATCCGCAGACAGCTGCACGAGCACTAGATCGCTTTGAATAAACAATCAAAAAAACATAAAAAGTTAAAAAGAAATTCACTGTGCAAAAAGTTATTGAATATTTCTACTTGAAATTTTGCACATTTGTTGTATGAAGCAAGAGGCTTCTTTAGTTGCAGTATAAAGTTAATTTAATTTGTTTTTCTATTGTTTATAAACAATTCAAAAAACATCCATTTTAGCAGGTTTTTTGCAGTAACTAACGAACAAATTATCCGATTTGGATTACTGAAAAATAATAGCTTTTTCTAGAACCTGAAAAAACTGCTTTTTCACATCTTAGTGTAAAAAATTCCCCCCCCCCTCAAAAAAAATTAAACATAAGATACTACATAATTACTATTATCATTCTGAAAGTTTCTACTTAGAAATCTACTAAAAATAAATTTCAAAATCGCCTCATATGAGGCTAACTCCGCCGGCCTATAACTGATATAAATAAAATTCAAAATAGAAACTTTCAACATAAATTGCCAATTGATTCCACCACGGAAAACTTACACGTGCTAGAAAAATTAATTGCAATTGACTGTTATATTTCTAACAACAAAATAAATTATTTATTGTCATTTCTCTTAACGAATAATATATCGTACGAATATTATCAGTTTTGCTCAAGACCAATACATAAAGTTGATCACTTTGAAATACTATTGCCCAGAAATAAATACATGTTGAAAACACAAAATCAATACGCTTAGGCAGGTAAACACTGTAAAAAAAATCAAATATGATTTATACTTTTGTGAAACAGAAAATATAACACCTCATCTTTAGTAAAACATATGAAGTTTAATTAATTAATCAAGAACTTCTTACAGAGTGTAAACCAATAAAATTACATGTTAGTTATCCTGTTACTTTTCAAATCTTCGAACATACCCCTGTAGAATTAGCATAACGTCAGAACTAGGGCCCGGTTGTTTTAACGCTAAATAGCGTAATAATATTTTTATTTATATTTGAAAAAGTGTTGATGAACAGTAGATATTTAATTTCTTGGTACAGACATACCGATTTTATGCTGTCCTTTTCTAATTGCATTATTTAAACGAGTATCATCGGTACGTCCTTCGAACATACCCCTGGGTACGTCAATTCTGAAAACAAAGTATGAATATATGGTTGCCTAAATTTTATTATTGTTATTTTCAATATGTAAACAATATTTAACAATATTTACCGATAAAAATGTTTTTAAATCCTCTTTTTGTTAATATTAATTGTAAACTTCGCATTTATAGTAATTTCTAACACTTAAAAACACCGAAAAAAGTCACGACAAGCAATTAAACTGAAAGACAAGATAAGTAAATATGCTTATGTCTGTCAAACATCAGAAAACCGTCTCCCCCACCGACCATAAACAGCCTTCAAATAAATCTATTGTTGTTTAAATCTGGAGTATGATCGAAGTTTCAAATAGTTAATAAGATTAAATATATACTTATTTTCCCATACCTCAACAACTGGTAAAAAATTGCGGAATTATTAAAGAGAAAATTGTATTAAAAGGTACCTACTTAGTCCCACATTGTAATCTACAATGGGATAATATTATGTTTAAAGGTCTTAGACAACGATGTTTTCTGCGAAGTTATGGCTTAGATATGTAGACGATACCTTTATTATCTGGAATGGAAACGACGAAGAACTTCAAAAATTCCTTTCTAATCTCAACAATATCAGCTCAACCATTAAACTCACCATGGAGAAAGAGGTACGAAGTAAATTATCCTTCTCAGATATTTTGGTTAAAAGAAATGGCCGACAAATTCGAACCTCAATTTACAGAAAAGCCATACACACAGGACAATACTTAAACTATTCATCCAATCACGTAGAAAGAGTCTTAATTCTTTGCAAATCCAACTAGAACTTGATGAAAGAGATAGACAACACTAAAAATGATCTGACAACTAACTTAGTATATCTGATTGATAACATTCTGGAACAACGCAGAAATAGGCCAATATCGACAAAGAACGAAAAGCTATATTGAACATCCCCTATGTTAAAGCCATTTCGGAAAAAGTTAGAAGAATAGGAAAATAATATAAAATCAACGTTGTTTGCAATTCAAATCGGCTCACTAGGGTCAAACCAGTAACTCAAAGGGACATGAAGAAGTGTCTATATCAGATATCACGTAAATGTGTCAAGTCCTAGGTTAGCGAAACAAAGAGACTTCTTGGTATAAGGATCAAAAAACACCAAAAATAGATGTTTCAAGGAGAAACAGAAAAATCTGATACTGTCAGCCATGCCTAGACCAGGGGCGGATCCAGCCTCTCTATTGGGGGGCGGTGATATGACAAAAGTACAGTATGTCTATTTTTCTGAATTCGAAGCCCTTGAGGCAGGTAATCGCAAGAAAAAACAAGTTGAAGACAGGGGGGTGGAAGTCAGCAGCATACACATTCCTAATATGAGAGCCAGAATCGGGTTTATTTTCCTAAACTAAAAGGTGTTAAGGGAGCGATCACAAGAAAAAACAAGTTATCGATGGGGAGGGAGAGGGGGGGGGGGGTGGAAGCCGACAGCATAGACATTCCTAGTATAAGAGCCAGAATCGAATCTATTTTCCTAAACTCAAAGCTTTTGTTGGGGAGGGGGGCGATCGCAAGAAGAAAAAGTTATTAACGGAGGGTGGAAGCCAGCACGATACACATTCCTAGTATAAGAGACAGGATCGGTTCTATTTTGCTAAACTCAAAACTCTAGGGGGGGGGGCGATCGCAAAAAAAAACAAGTTATCGACGAGGGAGTGTGGAACCCAACAGTATACACATTTCTAGTGTAAGAGGTACAATTGGGTGTATTTTCCTAATTCTAAACTCGGGGGGGGGGGGGAAAGATGGCCCCTAAATGCAGCATAAATAAGAATTTGGCGTAGCACGCATGACTGCACCCATCTCTGTCATACTCCACTATATTTATTTTAGTCTAAATAGTAGTGTAGCTTAGAAATTTATTGAGTTTCATTTTAAAACGGTTAGAGAAAACTACCAGTCGAAACGTCGTAATATGTAACAAAAAATAAAGACAATGGAAGTTTCTTTAGAACATAAAATTTTACAATATAAAGATATTATATATAGATCTATGTCATTTGTGTAAGGGAATACAAATAGAAACTACACAACTCGATGAATTACATAAACTACAAAATGAAATTAATTTTGACGATTTATATTAAGCAATAAATGTAGATTATTCCGTTTGTAATTTTAGTAACATATTATGTTCGACACAAGTTTGCAAACTGAGCATTTAGCAAAAAACCAGTAAATAAAGCTGATGAAGAAATTGAACTTCCTTAAAGTTGAATTTTAGAGAGGAGGAGTTAACTAAGAGTACGTGAGCCCCCTCACAGATTTTTGAAGGGGCTCTATTATATTGTATCTGTCTTGATCTTTCGTATTTATTCATTTTCATCAAGGGACTTGAGGACGCCTTTAGATTGGCCGGGTCCCTCTGCACCGCGGGGTCGTTATTTACGCTATTGCCTGTATATCTAAAATATTAAGATTATGTGTATTAGTTAGTAAACAACAATTATTAACCCATTATTGAAAAGTCTAAGACTATAAATAAATTAAAGGCTCATTGACAAGAAATATTATAGATTTAACTTTAGACATAACTAGTTATTAAGATTGTTTTAACCATACTTTCCAAAATCAAAAGTACATATTTGTAAAAGTAAATTTTAAAAAATAAATTTGTTATACGTGAAATGTGTCTTTTAAAAAGTCCAATCGCTCAAATCGACGTCTAACTATGGACATGCTTAAAAGTTAGGAAAATATAAATTCTCTTTAATTTATTGGATTTTTACTTAAAATTCCTCTCAAGTGTTCGTAATTTCCCCACCTTCCCCTACTTTAAAAACTTGAGAAACTTCTCGAAGAAAAGCTGATAGTTGGACTTATAACTTTATAAATGTAAAGAGATAGTTGATCAGACGACTTTTCTTGTTTAATTCGTATTAAAAAGTTTCCGAGTATCTATCTATTATCCACGGAGAAAACTTTTTATTTATTTTATTGGGAAAGTTATAATTTACTAATACTTATTTATACTATGTGTCATTAGAAAGTTTTCCCGGGTTTTATCGGCAACAAAATACGAAAAGTTTTTTATTAATTTGGGTCCGGAAAAATTCGATTTTCATAATTCAGTATACATAAAAATATGAGAAGAAAAAAATATATATATATATATATATATATATATATATATATATATATACATATATATATATATATATATATTATACATATATATATATATATATATATATATATATATATATATATATATATGTATATATATATATATATATACATATATATATACATATATATATATATATATATATATATATATATATATATATATATATATATATATATATATGTATATATATATATATATATATATATATATATATATATATATATATATATATATATATGTGTATATATAGCGGATCCAAAGGGGGGGGCGGTGGGGTGAGTTCAGAAAAATAGACCCGATTTTGCCTCTTATACTATAGTTTATTCAAGAATTAGAGAGAGTAATAAATCATGTTTTACCCTTTTTTCTTCGCAAAATACTTTAGTCCGGGGTCTTTGGCAAAAT